>NBZA01010448.1:0-167304 GCA_003054995.1 Aleochara bilineata | reverse complement strand
AACTGCGCTTTATGATGCCCTCGGCTTCGCCTCGGGCATCATCGGGCGCAGTGCAGGAAAGTGACACTTTCTGCCCTTGTTGTGTAATATACTATTTCACATTTGCAAACTAAGTATACATATGTACTTATAACTAACAAAAATCATCTGATTTCAATATTGTTCAGCCAATCACCTCCTCGTAGAGAATCGACCACATTCTGTCCAGTGTCAAAACTTTTAAAATTTAAATAAATTAAGATCATTTCATAAGTTATTACGTAACATTGACTATATGTATGTAATACCGACCTTGTTCAGTTCGCATCAGTGTCAGACAGATTTGCAAATCGTAAGCAACATTATGAAAGAAATTAACTGATAAGGTCACAATTTGCAATCAGGAAGTCACAGCTTCATGTACAAATCTTATCAGAATGCGAATATGTACTTATGTTATTTAGCTGATTTTTGGCATGTTTTAGGCGCATTTACCTCTGCTCTTCTGTAGACGCAAAACAAATACATAACTGATTTGTGTCTTCAGCTTCGTGGAGAGTGCCTCGTCGTTGCGTACAAATCACAATTTAAGCTTGAAACCCTGACCCTGACTGAAGACACAGCCAGGTGTTTGAACTTGAATTCTTTTAATAGAATTCGTACACTTTCGTTCAATTGTGTATAAAAGCAATAAATAAACGTGTTAGTGTAGGTGTTTGTAGGAAATGACGTATCTAGTGACTGCTTCTCATGTTTTTTTAGAATAGAACATTATAAACATGATACTCCTTATCTTTATAAAAATACAAGTACCTACTCGAAGACAAGTCACATCGCATCGTTGTTGAAGATTGAATTACTCACAAGTAATGCATGACTGGGGGAACAGTTGAGCACCGTCTACAGTTCTACAGCAAGTCAGTCATCGTATTACAAATTAATTGCCCAGCGATATCATAACTCTACGACGTAGAAGTATTCCCACTTGAAATATCTAAAAACTAGTCATTACTTGACTGATAACAATGACACAATTCTACTGATAAGATATATTTGCCAACATACAGAGCATTTCTTTCATCTTTCATCTTCCAGATATCTGGTCATCTTTTTATCTTCTTGATGCACGCGCAATTGTACATAATAATGCCCTGCAGTACGATACAAGATTACCATTCGAGCTTCGGGTATTATTACAATTCATGGTCGAGTACAATGTGTTCCCTAATGATATCCGGCAAGTCTTCTTGTCGTAATCTTCTTTACCATTGAAGAAGACAAAGTTTTAAATCATCACTTAAGCTTGTTGTCTTCAGGTCAGCGAACTAATCCCGCGAAAGGCACATCAGTGCAGATTACAAGCGAGCCCAGCTCCAGCCGTACACTTGGTGCACCGGCTATAAAGACGGTCCGTGAGCACAATGCGCTTCTTCGGCGCGCGAGCCGCAAGTGTAAAGTTCATTACTTGTGTGTGCGCGGACCGGTAAGCTACATCCATCTACTGCGCAGCCGTGCGCGACGAGAAAAGCGAAACTTTTCCAATTATTGTCGGTGATCTTGATCTTGACTGCTCTTGGACTCTTTGACATTGTTTGTTACAAGTCTAGACAATCAGTCTGCCGCTCCTACGCGATACTTTTTCAAAGTACAGTCGCACGTGCTCTACAACAAAACACAAGAACATTAGTCAGAAATCAGGCGGACAAACAGTGAATGAAGTCACTACTTACAGCTAGATCTGAACTTAAATAATTCCGCATGATGTAACGACGATACAAACATCAACAAACAATTTCGCGTTGACGGTTTGCACGTTTTTCGTTTACCGTTAGCGCGCGCTCTCAGATATCATAAAGAACAACGCGCAGACGGGAATCGCGCGGCAAGACGGCTCTAATCAGTCGCCGCGCGCGCGTACGCAACAACAAATACTTACACGCTTATCGGATTGTTTTGCTGCGACCGGCGCGGCGCGAAGTGAAGTATTCTTGCTTGTCACCGCGTTGCAGTGCATTGCATTCATTGCCATTGCTCTCTTTGCCCCGTCCCGATGCGATTGTACTGTACGACGTATTTGCGCTGCCTGCACCAGCTCGCCATGTTCCTCGTCTTCGAGTTGAGCATCCTGGTGGCGTGCTTCGCCTGCTGGGTGGTGCGACGCACCCAGGCCTGGAAAGACAAGCAAAAACCAAAGCCCGTGGAGCAATTGGTCCCTGGTCCAATGCCCCTGCCCGTGGTGGGCACTTCGTGGGTCTACAGTTCCTTCGGAGGGTACAGCTTCAACCGCGTGCATCTCTTCTACAGAGACATGCGACGTAAGTATGGGTGCATCGTCAAAGAGGAAGCTTTCTGGAACGTTCCAGTCATCAGCGTCTACGCACGTGCTGATATCGAAAAAGTTTTGAAAAGTTCGTCCAAGTATCCCATGCGACCGCCTACTGAGGCGATTGCGCAGTATCGCTATTCAAGAAAAGATCGTTATGCGAGCGCTGGAATCGTTAATGAACAAGGTGAGAATTACAATATTTAATTATTTCATAATTTTTGAAACATGTGCTTTGTTCAGGCCCCACATGGTCATATCTCAGAAACAATCTGACCTCGCAATTGACTAGCGCAAAAACTATCGACGCGTTTTTGCCCGAACTGGAGCACATTGCTGATGATTTCTGCAATTTGGTGAAATCAAGCAGAAATCCTGAGTTTGTCGTGGAAAACTTCGAACAACTTGCCAGCAGGATTGGACTGGAGTGTATTTGCTGTTTGGTTCTGGGTCGTAGAATGGGCTTCTTGCTCAATAGTGAAAATGAAGAAAATTCTATCCAGAGGCGTCTTGCTTCAGCCGTGGCCAATCATTTCATCGCTTGCAGAGATACTTACTATGGTCTTCCACTTTGGAAGTACTTTCCAACACGTGCTTACAGGAAATTAATCAAAAGCGAAGAGGAAATCTACGATTTAGTTCTGGAAATAATCCAATCAGCGGAGATAACTGACTCTGATATAGGCGCCATTTTCCATGGAATTATTAATTCCGGTATTGATAATCGGGAGAAAACCGCCGCCATTGTAGATTTCATTGCAGCGGGTATTTACACAATGCGTAATACTCTAGTCTTCCTTTTGGATATCATCTCCCGGCATCCGGAATGTCACGAAAAACTGTTAATGGGCACACAATATTTACGCGCGTGTGTTAACGAGGCCTTCCGGTTAATGCCAACAGCAACGTGTCTTGCTCGCATCACCGACCACGAGTTGGAACTTGCAGGATACAAGTTCAAACCTGGTACGGTCGTTCTTTGCCATACGGCACTGGCGTGTAGAGATTCTGCCAACTTCGATCGCCCGAATGATTTCCTTCCGGAGCGATGGATGGATGACACTAAGCCAGAAACTTCCTCGGCGGCCACCTTCCTGGTGATTCCTTTCGGTGTAGGAAAACGTGCCTGTCCAGGAAAACGCTTCATGGAACAGTCGCTCCCCGTATTGCTTCAACGCATTATTGAAAAATTCGATATCCGTCCCACAAAAGATATGGAAGTGCAGTTTGAGTTCCTGCTTGCGCCGAAACCACCTGTATCTATGATCTTCAAAGATCGATAGATAATATCGTAACTTTTCGTCTATCTACAGAGGCTGTGTTTCTAATTATTCACTCGATATATTATTTTAGTCTACAAGTGTGTAGTTTATATGTATTTTTAAGTCTATAATTTTATATTTCTATGTAGATTCTTCCATAATAGAAGAATAATTTGCCAACAGTTATACATAGTACATATTGAAATTTGTATTTGAACCTCAAGTGGCGTTTTGTAATGACACTGGGACACTATACTTGTGCTTCGTTAACATTTGGACTAGATCCCTGGCACATTCACGAGTGATACGTCCATCAGATTCCTCCAGATCGGTCCAGTATGCAAGAGCCGATTGGATATCTTGACGGTGGCAATATATCTTCATGATTGCGGTAGATGTTAGAGTACTGTCAAATGCACTAATTGACAAGCGTCGATTCGCGGACTCCAAAGTCTTCAGAGGTAGAATCTTTCCCTCGTTCACCCATCTTTGAATGCGATTTGTTAAATCAGTCATGCGCAATTGCGCCTTTTCCTAAAACAACAATCAAAATAATTTTAAAGTTTACAGTCTATTAATGTAAACATTAATTACCGATAACAACTTCAAGATAGGTTTCTCAAGACCCATTTCAGCAAGAGCCGATATCAATCCCATACGCGATCCCGCAGGTCCATGTACCTTGGAAATAGCGTTTACTACTTTCTGCAGAAGCTTTTCGTTCTTAGATTCGAGCACTACACATAAGACTTCTAGCTGCAATGGAGTGGCTTTGTACTCGTCGGCGCAATTACAAAAATTTGTGACTAGTTTATCGACAGTTTCACTGAAATTACAGTGCAATTACGTTAAAGTTTACGGTATTCATGAATATCGCTTACGTCTTAACAAGAGGTCTCAACATTGGACCCAGGATAACATTTGTAGGCTGGCAATAATTCCGTTCGACTAAGAGTTGAAACAGTTTGAAAGCGTCTTCAGGGCGTTGAGCTGCCCCCAATAAAGTCCAACAATTGCGCACCATTCCCTTATCCACTCTAAAAATATCTCAATTTAGCGCAACTATCTAAATTATTACTTAAAATCATACTTAATAGGTTTGGGTTCTTTTAACAAAACAGAAACAGCTTCATCAATAGCGCCATTGCGCACCAAAAGTGTAGCATAATCAATAAGTTTAAATGAGTCTATCTTAAAAGTTGAAAAAGACGACTTGATCTCTGTGTACAGGTCTTGTGCGTGTTTAAGATCTCCACTGAGAACTAACGCGTGAAACAGAGCGCTTTTCATGCCGGACGTCTCTTCATAGTTACGAGACTTTGCATACAACCGCAATTGCTGAACGCGAGCATAATTCCCTAACTTTGCATGTATCAAAATTAATTTACGTATGACGCCTCGCGTCTCCATATTTTTCGATTCCAACTCAATAAGATGGTTCTCCAACTCCTCTACATTCATATCCTTGGGATGAGTAATGTGTGATACTTCCTGCTTCGTGATATCCATTAGCTTTTCAAGAAGCGCCTCCAACTCCACTTTGAACTGGGATAATGTATGATCCGTTGCGACAAGCTGTATCAAATGATCATAGAAAGTAGAAGATATTGACAACTGATTTTTATCCAGTGCTGCTACCAAAGAACCAAACTTTGCAATGTTCTCAGAGTTCTTGCAAGATTTCAGGCATCGATTGAGGAAAATGCCTATCCAGTCAGTGCTGGTTGAATTTGTTTCGCATATTTTTTGCAAAATAGGCACCACATTAACACTCTTGGTGCTCTCCCAGGCGAAGACAAGATGTCGCATAAGACGATCGCCAGTTAGTGGGATTTTCTTGCTATCAATACACAGTTGTTTTGCATCTTCAACGCGCTTATCTTTCAATAATTGAGCAATGAGAGGTGAAAGTACATCACGTTGCATAATGTTGCTCACTTGCGTGATACTCCTCATGACACTTGGCGGGTCGGACAAATTGTAATATTTGAAAACATAATCTTCGAAGGTAGCATAGTTCGGCTTAACATTGAATTCGTTCATCTTGGTTAAAACATTAAGTACACCAAATTCACCCTTGCCCTTGCCTTCCACATGAATTACAGGCCAGAAGAAATGTGGACGAACAAATGGCAAGCATTGAAATGTCTGATAAGTTTCATGCACAAGTTGCTTTTCTAGAGTCATATATGCAAGATCAAAAAGCGCATAAGCATTGTTTGCTTGCAGGCGACGAGCAGCATCAATGGCATTTTCAATTGGAATTTGACAAATGATCATTTCGTTAAGCAAGTTCTTGCCGTAGGGTTCACCTGGTGTGGGTTCCACAAATGTCGTATAGAAATGTACAGCTGCCTCGGGATGATCACGGTTGACAAGTTGTAAACACACATCCTGGACTTCATTCATAAAAAAGCGGTCTTTCGCCTCCCAATCAAAGTCCCCAATGATATCATCCAACCACTGATGATATCCGTGAACGCCAAGAGCGTATAGAAGTTCAATGTATTCCTTGTCAGTTTGCAATAGTTTCGGGACGATCTCAAGAAATTGACGAAACTCATGTCTATTGCCATAGCTTACCAATCCCTCCAAAATTGCCCAATTAGTCTTCTTAGTTACAGGCACTTTGGTCAGTTTCATGGTACCAAGAACATAATTTGCGCCTTCTAGACCCTTGTGATAAGTGTAGCCAATAATCAAAGCATTGAATACAGTTTCATCAGCAGGAAGTCCTTTAGATTTCATCTCCGCCAAAACGTCTACAGCATCATTAACATCTCCAAGTTTAGAAAATAACTTTATAAGCAGAAAATAAGTCCGTTGATTTGGCGTGTACGGCTCAGCAAGTTCCAGAAACGATTTATGATCCACTGGTAACTCATTTTCGATACAAACTTGCAAATATGTATTGAAAATGTTAATACTTTGCGCTTTCTTATTCTCTTTGATATCTTTCCACAGCTCTTGCTGAAGTTGTCGTCTAGTGTTTAGGGATCTGATATTGGACAACTTGCCGCATTGCAAAATTTTAAAAATGGTCGGATCATCGTTGAATTCTGAAATTTTTATCTGGTTACTCTGGTTACTCTTAGCTGATTTGAAGTTTACCGACCTGTTGTCACTGGTTGCGCTGGCAATACTTTTTCAGTCATTGGGACATGCTGATTGATCTCTTGCAGAGAGCGTTGTTTCTCACTTTATGAAAGTAATTTTAAAATTAGTGTTTGGTTTCTTTCAAAACAGCTGAATATTCTCACTTGATTGTGGTTTTAGATGTTGCGTTATTCCGTATAGCAGAAACAAATTGTACGTTACGGACAGTGTTGAGAACTTTGAATTTTTGTGAACACGCTGAGACGCGCATTAACAATGGTGCAATTCGCTTCGAATTCATCTTCTTACAAAATTTCGCAGTAAGAATAAGTGCGTATTTTACATAATATCGTCAAAACCTGCCGGCTTTGTAAAATTTCAAGATTGCGGGCGTAAACTGTGAAAAATGTGATAAGATATGTGAAAACGTCTCTGAAATTTGTTAAATATTTAATGCGAAATGATAATAAACATTGTACTCACACTTTGACGTAGATTTAGACAGCACTTTCAACTGCTGTTTGTAAAAATATGTACTATCTTATGATTAAACAGTCTCGTACATTTTAATTATGAGGAATACTAGTACAATGTAGGATTTAATTGTCCATAGTTATTATATTTCAACCGTTTGTGCGTGTCAGAGGGTATTTTCATAAATTATAAATTTCGTACACTTTTGATCCAAATCATATGTTCCGTCAAACAAGCATGGTCGCATCACAGACTACTACACAGCTACATTGTGAGTCGCATGCCATGTTTTTAAGGTTAGTTTTACAGTTACCACAAATTTGAGCACCTCTCTATTAACACAACAACAATAAAACCACGTTTAAACCCAGGAAGATTAGATAAATTGAGAGCAGAAAGGGTGAAAAAGCCATTATGAAGCGATTAAGTGAAGAAAGAACTAAAATTTTTTTTGAGAAATTGGCCAAATAGTAAGTGAATCATTGCTATGGCAACTTGAACATTCTAATATTTTTATTTTAGTATTGGGTCTAATATCAAAGTATTAATTGAGCGTCCTGATGGCGTTTACTGCTTCCGTGAGCAGAAAGATAGAGTTTATTACATGTCTGAGAAGATTCTCAAACTTGCACAAACTTTAGCATCGGAACATCTTGTTTCTGCAGGCACGTGTTTTGGTAAATTTACCAAGAGTAATAAGTTTGTCCTGCATATTACAGCATTGACATACCTTGCGCCCTATGCGCAGTGTAAATTGTGGTTAAAGATACCCGCTGAACAACAATTTCTATATGGAAATCATATATCCAAGGCGGGCATGGGCAGAATCAGTGAAAACACTAATAAATATGATGGTGTTGTTGTATACAACATGAATGATTTGCCTCTGGGCTTTGGCGTCGCGGCAAGGAGCACCACTGAGTGTAGATTGGCAGATCCAATGTCTATAGTGTGTTTCCATCAATCAGATCTTGGTGAATATGTGAGATCTGAGGCTGAACTTTTATAACAACTGTTATATTCTTACGAAAACTTTGATTAAATGTAAGGTAATAAATTCATTATATGTTATATTTTTTGCTATTTATTTATTATTTTTCTGATGCTCAGTTAATTTATATAATCTGGGGTCATTTACCACCTTCCACCTCCCTAATGTCCGCCACCGCCATAATGTCCTCCACCGTAATGTCCACCTCCATAATGGCCGCCACCATAGTGACCTCCATGATGATGTCCACCATCATACTTCTTGGTGGTGTATACTGGTTTCTCTGTGGTTATTATTATTGGTTTAGTAGGCTCAGGAGCTGCGGTCGTTTTCTTGGTAAATAACTTTATTCTCTCTTCAGCAGGCCTTGCTAGGGAGAGCGCAATAACGCAGAAAAATGCGAGAATCGTTAAGGTTTTCATGGTGCAAAATCAATTTCACTGATTTCACAACGCCTCTGAATTCTATATTTATACGCAGGCAAAGGCAAATTAACAAATTTTTGTCGTTACCGCGATTAGATTTTTCTAGGAAATTTGTGCTTTCAGCCCACAAACACTAACATTCTTGTTAAGCACATTTTTCTAATCTATTCATTTTGAGAATGTTTTAACTATCGCAGCTTTGCGCGATGTTTTAATAATTTATTTTAATTATTTCGGTAAAATTGTATTTAAACCATTTACAAACTAAAATGATAATTAATTATACAATACAGTAATTTACTTTGTAGTATGTTTGGTTTGAATAATAAATAATAACTATATTAATTTTAATATTCAATAGTGGAAATAAATTGCAAAAGTTAGTTCTAAGTGTTACTTTTTTGATGCAAAGGTATACAAAGAAAAGTTCGTAAATTTCTCCTTTGTGTTGTATGAAAGGAGAGACGGTTAGCACTCCCCTAGACAAGGTTGGAATATAACACAAATACGGTTAAGGCACCTTAACCACCGTTTTTTATAATTAGCATTGAAGTAGGTTTCCATTTATATTACGTATGTACATGGACAGTACTATAAGTACCTATGATGTTTAAATTAAATCGTTGAAAGTATGTAATTGTTAATTTAAGCATGAGATTTGCATGCATGTACCACACCTTGTAAGTACTCAGATACTTTTAATTACTATTCATAATAAATTAAACTTAGTAGAAAAGTAGAAATTTTCTTGTTGATAAAACTAAATTTGCACAAAATTGGTGGCCCGCGGTCGGTTTAGATTCCCGGCCGATGCGATTTTTTTTATAATTATTTACTAATTTAATTAATTATTTATAAGTATGATACATAAACTAAGAAATAGTTACAAGATAATTTACTTCACTAAGCAGCAGTTGGCTGATTATACAGAAATGTCCTTCGCCAATCTCGTCGGACCGCTCACATTATTCATTTCATTATTGCAATGAGCGGCATTTTATGCAGCAAAAGAACGGACGAAGCAACCGAAAGTAAGTGCGCGACCGAACGCTAAACGCAAAACTACGAACTTAAGAACTAGATTGCTGCT
Source organism: Aleochara bilineata (assembly GCA_003054995.1). Classification (NCBI taxonomy): domain Eukaryota; kingdom Metazoa; phylum Arthropoda; class Insecta; order Coleoptera; family Staphylinidae; genus Aleochara; species Aleochara bilineata. Next base: position 157,664 of record NBZA01010448.1, on the reverse strand, counting down.
TGTTACTGACTTGTACGCATATTAAACTAGAGCAGAATTTGGTTTACTCGAGTTGAGAACGCCATTCTTTCTAATGGTTAAATGTAAAATGAGTTTTGCTAGTTTAACTTTAACGCTCATTTTGCAAACATGTGTGCAGATTATTTGTGTTAGTGCTTTGAATGCAACGTCAAAAGAAGTTGCTATAAGTAATGCAACTACAACTGTAAAAACCGTTAAAAATAGTGAGTTAAATCATAATAAAGTCGATGATAAAGCTGTTGAAGAGTTGCAAGCAAAGTTAAATTCTGTGCGTGCAAAGATTTCGTCTTTAACCGCCAATTCAACTCTGTCCGAAGAAATAAAGAATGTTAATCTCAAACGCGCAATTCAAACCGAAAAGTTCAAAGATGCGGATTCGTTTGACAGACTTGCAAACATTGATGACATGGGCAAAAATGAAAAACGAGTAAGTTTTACATACTTATTGCTAAAAGCGCGCAAATTAATCTTAAAATTATGCCAAGGTTGTGCACTTTAAATTTTTAAATCAATGTCTTTGAAGGTTATTTATTGCCAAGGTTAACTTTAGATGGCGCTTAGTTATAAGCCCTTAAAGTACATAATTTGAAATATACGCTCATTATTATCAAAAGTTTTTATGCAATGTCAGTATATATTTTGAAAATAAATGTAAAACTCAGCAGAGTGTATAGTCACGCTATGTAAAAAGTTATAAGTATTTCACATTGAAAGTGCAGCGTTACGTAAGTGGCCAGTTGGCAATTAAATAATGTTACTAATGTTGTACTCGATTGTGTAAACATTGTCTTTGTTAAGTAAGCAAAGAGTTTGAAATGACGGTAACACTGTTCAGATACGCACCGTTGACATTGAGTTGGAGCTCGGCAAAGTTCGCGGCCGTGTCGGCAAGACAGAAACGAAACGAAAGATCTTCTATGGGTTCCGGTCCATAAGGTATGCTGAACCCCCGAAGAGATTTGAACCCTCGGTGCCAGTCCAACCCTGGAAGGGGATTTACGATGCTACGGAAGACAGAAACAGCTGTATCCAAGTACCTGAGAGTGATTCCGGTATTCCAGAATCGGAGGATTGTTTGTACATAAATGTTTACACTCCAAAAGTACGCAAACTACATAAATAAGAAGAAAAGCATAAATAATTAAATTGTTTTCTAGTTACCTAAAGATGATACGCCATCAAGTGGAAATGTCTCAGAAGAGCTACTTCCTGTTATGTTTTGGATACACGGCGGTGCGCAAATGAATGGCGACTCATCGTATAACTATTTTGGTCCTGATTACTTTCTAGAAGAAAATGTGGTTGTGGTGACATTAAACTTCCGTATTGGAGTCTTTGGTATGGATTGATATCTGTAGATAATCTTGAATTACATAAGATGTTTAGGGTTTTTAAGCACGGGGGATACGGTATGCCCTGGAAACAACGGTCTGAAAGACATACTCTTGGGTTTGAAGTGGGTGCAAAAACATATAAAGAACTTTGGCGGCAACCCCAAAAACGTGACAGTCTTTGGGGAATCTGCCGGCGCTGCCATGGCAATGTACCTGGCACAATCGCCACTCACCCAAGGCAAGAACTACTTCAACAAAGTGATTGCGCAAAGCGGCAATACGTTGTGTCCATGGTCATTCCAGCGGAATCCGCGCGATGTAGCCAACCGGATTGCAGTTGCCACGCTCTGTGGGCTCATGGTCTTTGACAGCCAACTGTTGGTCAATTGTCTCAAGAATGTAGACGTTACTGTCTTAAAATTGGCTGCTTTGGGTGTTTTTCTTGGAGTTAGTAATAAACTATTCAAAAAGTCGGTTGGGTCACTACATGCTTGAATTGAATTACAGGATTCTGGATTTCTGGTGGGCATTTTAAATGGGTTGGCTTTCGCTCCAAACCTAGAACCACCACATGATAATGCAATGGTGACTAATAAAAGTTACGAATTGTTAAAAAAGGGAGATTTTCCAAAAATCCCCTACATTTTGGGATTTAATTCTGAGGAAGCTCTTATTGTTGCCGATAGTAGGTTGACGCTATGAAATAAGGTTTACAATATTTATTGTCTACTTGGTTGCAGACTTAACATTACTAAGACCACTTCTTATACAAGTTGATGCAGCACCAGCTATCTTGGTACCAACAGACATGCATGCTTCTTTTATTGATTCTGTATTGAATGTAGCCACACATATACGCGATTTTTACTTTGATCTGGCACCGATTACTCTTAATAGTAATGCGAAAATTATTAAGGTAAGGTTTTCTTCTCTTACAGACGCTTTATTTATAATTTATATGTTTAGTACTTAAGTGATCATTTATTTGATCGACCAACAAGACAAGCAGTTGAATTGTTAAGCCGGAAAGCACCAGTGTATTACTACCGATTTTCCTATTTTGGAAAGCTTGGACTTTGGAAGACGACTATTGATGGATTGGGAAAGGTACAACATAGCGCTGATCTCAATTATATTTGGCGCACTAACACGAAAAACTTTAATAACACTGATCTTGCTCAGTTCACGAAGTTAGATAAGTTAGTAAGGAAGAGGCTAGTCAAGATGTGGACCAACTTTGCAAAAACTGGGTAAATCAACAAAAAATACAAAGTGAACCATCGATTTTTAAACATTATTTGTATTTTAGGAATCCAACACCAGTTGTTGATGTTCTATTAGAGAATAAAATTTGGCCTACAGCTAATGCAATTGCAAATAGCTCTGATATAATTTGCATGGATATTGGCGAGCATTTAAAGCTAGTAAAAAATCCAGAGAATAACATGTATTCTATGTGGAAACGATTGTATAATGTTTATGGAAAGCCTGCCGATACATTCTAGATTAGTTAACAATGTATAAGAAAATGAATTTGAAATAAACATGGTTGTACATATTGATCGGCAACCAACCGAACACGATGCATTAGAAGTGGCTTCACTACAAAACTATTGTTCAGTGTTAACTCGGTGGTTGTTATCATGGGTTAGGGTTAGGACATAACCACGTACTTAATAATTTATTTTATTTTTAGTTTAACTACAAATATTAACGTTACTATATTTTGATTTTATATTTTTTATAAAGCCATTGTTCTTTAACTAAAAACAAGCGTGAACATACATAGGTTATGTGATTTTTTTATTTATTTTTTGCAATGGTAAGTTATATTGATTTTTATTATTGAGTAGTTGAAACAACAGTTTATCTTATTATTAGAATTGCGAAGAAGTAAAATTACTGATTCGCGGCGTGTTGGGCCAAAGCCCTACACAAATGACAATCCGTGACTTAGTAAGGGTTTTTAGAGAAATGACTGGCACTGAAATTCCATACAAGTCTTTTGGTTTTAACAATCTTGAGGGATATCTTAGGTCTCTGAATGACGCACTTATTGTGAGTTTATCGAACAACTCAAGAATGTTACTAATAGTAACTTTCTACCTGGTTTTCTAGGTGCTTAATACTGGATTTAATGCCGTTGTTATTCCGATTTTAAGCGATAATTCTGCTCACATTGCTCAGATGATTTCTAAGCAGAAGAAACCACCTTTTAAACGCGTATTCAAACCAAGAAATACATGTTTGATTACGCCCAACAAATCACAAATTCAAAATGGCCAAAGAAAGCTAACTCCTCAAACAAGTACACCTTTGGCCACACCAATAACCAAAAATACAGTGCCAAATCAACCACAAAGCAATGCGATACCTCATACTCCACAGAATATTTCTGCAACCAATGCATCAAAGAACTCGCTTTCTTCTTCAAATTCACCTTCTCCCGTTGAAGAATCAACACCAGTACATAATGAAGTTTCTTCAAAAACGTCTCCCTCTTCTCCCTCTTCTTCTTTTGAAAGTACATCAACTGAACCTGAGAATACTGAATTAAACCACGATATCAATTATAAAGTACCAGCACAAATACAAGACAACCTGAAAAGTTTAATTGAAGCCAACCCGGAAGGGATATGGATGATGAAACTTGTTGATGAATATCAGGCAGCTTTTGATGAAAAGTTGGAGTACTTCCGATATGGATATCGGTCTCTCGCAGACATGTGCTGTGCCCTGCCATATATTTTTAAATATAAGTATTTCGGACACGACGGAAAAGTATACAATGCTAAGTTAGGTATACCAAAGGAAGATGTCTATTTGATGAACTCACTTGAATGTTTCACGCGAGGTGCACTTGATGATCAACAAAAGCTTCCTGTTGTACCAGCGTTGCCTTCGCAAACCGTAAGTTGATTTACAAACTACAGTTAACAAACTTTAAAACCGAGTTTCAGGAACTTAATAAAGTGTATCCTCCTTATGTGATGCTTCCTGGGGAATGCATTCCACTAGTGGAAATGCCTCGAATCAATGAAAACGATTATGAACCAATAATGGTCGCAGAAGTTTATGATCTATCGAAATTCTGGTTCAATTTACAACGATACGACGATAACTTACAAGAATTGAACAAAGATTTGGGGTAAATATCTTTATAAGTAGGCAACACCGTTATCATATTAACTTATTTTCAGCAATTTTTATGAAACAAATTACAAAAAATTTGCAATATCTGAGAATCAGTTGGAAAGGGGATTATTCTGCGTCTATTACAAGCAACTTCGTTCATACTCTGAGTACTTCCGAGCGGTGATCGTGAAGTGTGTTGGGCAATCAGTGAAAGTGTTTTGTGTTGATACAGGAACAGTGGATACGACCACCTTAGAAAACTTGTTCTTCTTGCATAGAGAATTCACGACCCTGCCTCGTCAAGCACTGCGTGGGCGACTTGCCTCTTTATTGCCACTTGTAAAAAGCGATCAGTGGAGTCGTGATAGTGCATTGCGGTTCGTACAACTGATACAACAGAAAGTCGTTTATGCAGGTATCGACGCAGTGGACTCGGATGTAAGGTAATGCAATTCTCTAGAAGAATAGTGGAATATGTTTGGCAATTTTGTAGCAAGGTGATCCGATCTTTGATGTTGTTCTTTGTGATTCGTCCGGTGCGGAGGACATTTTCATCCATGAGGTTCTTATTGCGGAAGGATTTGCTGTTTTATCATCGCAGGTAAATACTAGCTGTTCTCATTCTTCTCAGAGCTCAGACTCTTTGGGCTTTGCAACTGGCAGGCCAAAAATACCAATCAAGGATTTGATCAAATCTATGAAGAAGCTGCACACTTCATAAGTGCATATTAATTTTTACTAGTTATATAGTTTTTAACCAGAACTCAATAAGTACATTGTTGAATTTAAGTTTATTTTTGACAAGAGTTTTATATCGATAAAGTTGTTAAGTGTTTCTTTATAAATAAATTGTTTACCTTGTCTTAATTCATTTTTGTTTTCTTCCCAGGACCAGACAGTTGCTGAGAGTCCTCTTTTCGATGGCCGCTTGTCATGTGTTAAGGATTTGCACTTGTTGCCGACGTTTATTGAGTTAGAGACGGGCGAAGTACCAAATGCACGTGAAATGCGTCGGTTTGTCGGCTTGCGTATTCCATTGTATGATATTTATCCAATGTATTTTAAACCATTGGAAGATTCCAACGAGTCATTGACATCTAATGAAGATGTGGATAAATCTAATGTTAATGAAACTTCTATTAATTTATTAACAAGTTCAGATAATACCAAGGAAACGAATGACGTTATCTTAAGAAAAACATCGTCCGTTGAGTGTCTTAACACTTCTTTTGATTCTCTGAGTACGGACACCGAACAGATTGAAAAGATATCTAATATCAACACATTATCAAATCATCATAATAACATGACACCACTATTAATGTGTTGCCCAAAAGTTTCTATAAACGCTCCAACTTCCTGTTGGATGAATAGTCAAAATATACCTGTAAGACCACGTTTGCCGATTCCTCATGTAAATCCACCTCCAGGATTTAAAAATATTAATTTACCTCAGTTTCGAAATGCAATATTTTGGAATGATTACAAAACTACAAGTAATAATTCATTAGCTACTTACAATAACATTCAACCAATTACTTCAAGTACAAGTAACGTTAATGTTAATACATTAGCAGTAGTTACAAAAAATCAAGCTGTAAATACTGATCCTGTGCAACAAAGAGTCAAGCCCAAGAAGAAATATGTAACTACCTTGCAACTAGAAGATAAAACTATACACGTTTTGCGCATTATGCATCATGGCTGTGTCTTGCCTGCAAAAATACAAGAGTTATTCTCTGGCAAGCAAGATTTACAAAGCATACGCAGGTTTCTTAACTTATCTGATGTGTCTTTATCTTCTTTACGCTTAGACGATATAAACGAAGATTTCCGTAGGGATTTGCTTCAGTACGGTCTCATTACACCTGAGCACTCAATACTCGAGTATTCACCATTGAATGACTTACAAGAATTAATAAGCGTTATTATAAATGATGATTACGAAATTCCGCAGTTTAAAGAACTAGTTGCTAAATATAAAGGCAGCAGCGATGTTTGGACTCTTTAAAAGAGTGATCTCTATTAATGTTTGTTTTTAGTTCGTATTTTAAGTATTACCTACATTATGAATGGACTATTATGTTTTAGAATGTTTAAAATAAATTTGATTTTTTAATATTTGTTTTGTAGTTATTATATGTCTTGGTTGCCAGATCCTGACAAGATCTACGGTTCTGGACAGGACGAAGATGAGGAACAGAATGAGGAAGGTGTAGATGACAGCATGTTTGATAGATTAATGATGGCACACAAAGTTAGAAGCAGAAAAAGAAGTACATTGTGCATAAACTTTTACTAACACTACTTAAACAAACATTTTGAATTTTTTTTTTTTTGTAGTACTGTACATACTATGTAAATATAATCTTAAGAACAAAAAAAGAAAGTAAGGGCTCGTCCGGGATTTGAACCCGGGACCTCTCGCACCCGAAGCGAGAATCATACCCCTAGACCAACGAGCCAACACATACAAAATAACAATAATTTTTCATTGCGAAAGTGGGATTTATATTATTATTCAAAAAGTTTTACATTACCAACGCAAAGAATGGCTTCAATTTTTAATAGTTTCTTTATGCAAACTAACAATTCGATACCGAATTTGATTATAATACGCATCATAGATACTTTCATACTGAATGCGATGGTCCACGCAAAATTTGTATTGATTGAACTCTTCCTTGTAGAACAGATTCTTACAGGGATGTAGTTTCTTTTTTCTGGCTTGCACTTCACATTGATGGCTGCAAAACAAAGCCACTCCACAGGAAGGACACGCCAAGAGAACTTTTCCCTCGCGAAGACAGCACGTAAGACAAACCCGATACTTTTCAAACGTGCAATCGAACTCCGTCATATCTGGCGTCCATTTTAATGGTTCTAACGTGTACAACTTTTGTTTAATGCCGACATTTTTGCGACGCAAGTTAATTAACGTAAACACATAATAAACAGCATAATAATCCGTCAGTTTCGAAAAGTTTACAACATTCATAGACAGTAGCAGTCTAGTTATGGTAAGACAATCACAAATATGCAAATATTTCGCAATGTTCTTATGAAAATCCTTCTCTGTGAGGCTTTTCTCGTTTAAAGCTTCAAGCAACAAACCGATAAATATCAAACTTTGGTAATGTTTAAGCAAACGATTTCTTCCATCAGCAAGAAGCAACGACATCATTTTGGCTCGTGTGTTTTTATACGGTTGTTTCGCACTCGGTGTATGCTTCTTCTGTCGGACTTGCATATGAACAAACTTTTCATCTCGCAGGAACTCGAATACGTTTCTAGAGGTATAAACCGGATTTAAGGGGTCTCCGCCATGTGTTAATAATAGTTGCATTATCTGTTTGCATTTATCACATATGGGAATCTCATTTTTATACCGTTGTAACAAGAGGATAGTCATGGGATTCCCCATTTGGTTTCCGAGGTATTCATTCGCAGATGCACCTTCTTGTAGGAATGTCTTCACTAGTTGGATGTTCCCTTGAAGCATTGCCAAGGTTAAAGGTACGTGACCATAATATTGCTTTGATAAACATGCTCCTTTTTTGATAAGTAATTTTGCCACTCCTCGTATCCAACCACTATTCGTATCAGAATCTAAGCGTATTGCTAAGATGTGCAAGGCTGTCATGCCTTGTAAGTCTGATTTTGGATTCACTTTGTAGTTACCAACAATCCAAGGCCGCTCTTCGGACCAGAAATCTTGGTCAGTCCTGGCATCAAGGTCAAAATCCACACTCAGAAGGGCATTGCACATGTTGATCATATACCTACCTGGCCTCAGGGAGACAAACGCATGCAGGGCGTTGAAGTTGTGAAGACAGGAAATCCGTGTCGAAGGTTTTGCCCCAAATCTAATAAGAAAACTTACAATGTCGGCATGTTCTGTAAATAATCCTAGAAACATCGGCGGTAGAGGTGTTGTTTCTAAAGCAGGGTTGCAACCTCGCTGAAGCAGGACTACCAATGTGTTGAAAATTACAGTTAGCCGGAGAAACTTGTCGTAAGAGATTTTCCGCTGAGCGCTTTCTTCTTCGTGAGTCCGGCGAAAGTCAAATATGTATTTATCTTTGAATTTTTCATCGGAAGAAACCAGGTAAGAGCTATGAAAAGATTGTATTTGGGATACAGGAATGTTTAGACCGTAGACAGCAAAGAGTGTCTCCACAGCTATATCTGTTTGTTTTTGCGATGGAAGAATGGCACTATTCTTTATGTAAAAGTTAATGTCGGCATATGTGAGCACTTTTGATTTATCTTCTGTTTGAATGTTGTCGTCCATTTTGTAGTTTTTTTTCTCGACGCAATGAATGTCCCTTTGTACTTGGAAAGCTGTGTACCATGTTTGAATGTCACGAAGTTCCGCGATGAACCGCAGAAGGACAATTGATATAGGTGTAAGTCCTTCATCATTTGGAATATTAAAGTTTGCTTTGTGTTCCATGAGATAAGTTAACACATTTAACTTATCTCTTGCAGATGCATATATCACGCCATTGTTGCCATTTGCATCGCAAATGTCTGGGTGAATATCGTAAGTCTTCGTCAGCCATTTTATATAATTCAAGTTACCACTGGAGCAACATAGAAGGAAATCAATACATGCTGATTCATAAAATCCGCATTTACTGAACTCTTTCAAGGGTTCGTTGGAATATTTTGTCATTTTCTCACACGTTTCTTTGTCAAAATGCATAAACGTGTATTTCAGAATCGTTGCCATGATGTCATTTGTGGGCTTTATATTATAATTTTGATAGATGGCTGAATATTTGTTATTGAACTTTCTTAATTCTTGTTTTCTACAATGTAAATCTTGCGCGTTATTCATCAAATGCAGTTTGAACTCAAGATTTAAGTTGTCATTGCTATAGTATTTATGTACATCTCGTAACGTACATAATTTGTAGCTTTCACACGCTTTTTCAGCGGGTAAAATAACGTTTTGTACCTCAATTGATATACTTCTCTTCCCAGGAGTTAGGTACAGAGTAGGAATTTTCAATGATGGCACCCAAACGGTATTAACCAGTCTGCAAAGTCTCATCAGTTGTGAGCCATTCCACCAACCGACATCCTGGCTCATGTTGTTCAAATATGTTAAAACTCCAGGACCATAACGAATGTAATTCTTGAACAATCCTTCAAAATGAAAGCCATTTCTTGCGGTGATCACAAAGAATCCATTCATATGCTCGTTATCCTGGTCATAATAATTATATTTTGGAACAGATTGAGGAATGTGAAATACAGTTGTATACGTTGGACTGGAAAAAGATTGTCTACATGGTATATCATCGATTTCATTATGATTTGTATGTTTTTCCTTGTTGTTGTTGGTTGCTTTCTTTCTCGTTTTGAGTCTCATGATTTAACTAGAATTTGACAAATTATTTCTGGAAATGTTTTATGATTTCATCTTGAATTTTTAAAATAGATTGTAAATCTTTTCATTTGAATAAAAAACGACATTTGAAATTTCAAATGAACAATGTTTCTTTACATAGGCAACCAGACTTATCCAATCAAATCTAACCTGCACAGGGTTACAATTTTTTAATCAAAGTAGTCTCTGATCCCGCCAAAATATGTTACTCTATGTTCATTGTGTGTGAAGGTGGTCATAAATTTTTGTGCGTTAAATGTCTATCAAACGGGGAGCATTAATAGTGCTGGAAGGCGTGGATCGCTCTGGAAAGACAACACAATGTCGCAGGTTGGTAGAGAGTCTACAGATGAAGAACCAGAAAGCGGAATTATTCCGGTATCCTGATCGTACTTCTAATACGGGAAAGATCATCAACCAGTATTTGAGTAATAAAGCATGCCACATGAATGACAAAGCTATTCATCTGCTCTTTGCTGCAAATAGATGGGAGAATGTAGACAAGATGCTCAAGTTGATCAACTCTGGAACCACAATTATTGTTGATAGGTATTCATACTCAGGGATTGCATATTCTTGCATTAAACCAGGTATGTACCAAACTCAAATCTGAACAAATTCAATCATCATTTAAATATTGAATTGATTTTTTCAAGGCATGGATTTTGAATGGTGCAAAGCACAAGAAATCGGTCTGCCTAAACCAGATGCAGTTTTTCTCCTGACTGTTAACGGCCCTGTTTTGCAAACTCGGCCGGGCTTTGGTGAAGAGCGTTATGAAGATGAAGCAACTCAACGCCAGGTGTTGGATATTTTTCTCAAACTCAAAGACAGTTCCTGGGAGGTGATAGATGCCAATGGCCCTGTGGGCGAATTACACGACACATTGCTAGAAAAGGTAATGAAGGTGATGGATAATGTAAGTGATCAAAAGTTAGATACGCTGACTTTTGGCATGATTTGTCGGGAAGATGCCAATGGAGTTTCCTAGATTCCAATGTGATTTTGTTTACTTTTATTCCAATCATCGTTTAAGCCTTTTTAACTTATAAATATATGTATAAAACGTAAATAATGTTTAAAAAATCACTGTTAGTTAAAGCCATGAGGTGGAGTTTATCTTAATATTATACACTATCCTAGCTAATCTAATATAACTAAAACTATCTAAACATAAATACAGTATATACACTAGTAACAAATCTATCATAGATAAACTAAACTCAGTCAGTTGAACTTCTCCATGCATCCAAGTTCATATCCTCTAAGTCTTCGCAGTTCTTTAGCATATTCCTGCAAAGAACATATCATTGTTATTAATGAAATACAGCTACAAACTTGCAAAGCACTTACCCGTGAGTAATCGGCAAGAAACCTTGCGGTTGGATCCTTTTCACGTCCGCATTGTTGCATAGCAATTTCGCCAAGGTGATGTGTTTAATCTCAGCCAGTTGGCGTTCGTTGAACGACGATGGGTGCCCGGCGAAAGTGTAAAAGTAGCGGTCGCCGAGTCGAGTACGTCGGAATTGATCTGTCAAGACGCTTGTCAACGTTGGTCCTAGGAAGGACTCTTCGCTAGTAGTTTCGGAAAGACCGCCAATTAACAGATCAATGTCGTCGGGGTACTTATACACATGCGACAACTGTTTCATCACCTGAAATTATCATAATTATCCAATTATCTTTAGTCATAACACACGCACACGCTATGTCATGTTGTCTAATTTTCTACTCAATTCTTACCTCAAGGGGAATGTACTCATCCGCATCATTAAACGACGTGATTCGTGGCAAACCGCATAAAACGCGCATCGAATTATAGCTAGGCAGACCGTGATCTCTGCCTCTTTGAATGTCCAAGCTGATAACATCCATGCCCAATACATCGCTATCCAACCAATCGACCAACTATAAAAAGCATAATAACTCATTAGAACGACGTGCTACGTAAACAACGTCGCGAAACATACATCTTTGGTGTACTTCAAGTCCACGTTTCGCGACTTTTGCGTCACTAAGCCGCGCACTAACATCTCAAACATGCCTGGATTCTCAACGATGCTCGTTTTGTATCTGTGAGCGCGCAGTTTCAATGTATTATTCATCACACGGTTTTCGTTGAATAGTCTAAAGATGACCAAAGAATAAACAATAGAACAAAATTCGATTTAACCTTGCAAACACTTACCCGATACTGCCTGGTATCAAACTTTTCAGGATTCTAATGGCAGCCGTGGCGAAGCTGTTACTCACCGAAGGATCTATTCCTTCGAGAAACTCACCCGACGCCATTACTTGTTTCATTGCCTCTTTTGGCAGAAGCAGCGGCAGCCATTCATTATATGTAATGTGCTGAATTTCAGCAATAACAATGCGCCTTGCTTCCTGGAAGAGTTCATCATCACTCCATTGAGGATTCAATTGAGAAAGTTTAGCAGCAACGCGATTATGCTCCCGAAGAAGAATAGTATGTAGAGTTGTTAGTTGCAGGTGGGAATTGACTCTTGCATCGCCCCCCTGGTAACATCGTTTGTTATCTTCTCTGCAGGGTAATTCACTGACACGTTGATCCAGAATTGGGTCCAGAATCAGAGGTAAAAACTTGTCATTGCGCGTACGCAGTTGACCCTTATCAAACTTTCGCAATTCCAGCGTCTTTGATTCTTGGTTCCCGTAAATGTTGGATGCGTCTAAATAATGCGTCGCTTGATTAAGCTGGTCAATGACGCCGAAGGTGCAATCCTCCCGGAGGGAGCCAATGGATCGCACGTAGTTCAAGCAAGTGATGGAGTTTGGCGAGTAAAACTTATCATCTGTGGGTACATCAATCGAATAGCAGAAAGGATGTAAGTATCTTGGGGATAACTTTTGGCCATCGGGTGTGCAACATTCAATACTTCGGGCAAAATGCACTAAAATTAAAAGGGTATTAATGAAAAATATCAATATTGAAACAAGTTAAATTAACACTAACCCATTTTGTTTGTAACCGTATGAGATAAGTCATGCTCGACCAACTCGCCCCAAGTAGCGAATGCAAGTGTATGAGGACTGTGGGTTACTTCATGGTCGTTCTCCCGGTGAATTAAATGATTGCTGATTACCCGAGGAGAAGGCAGAGTGAACTTTTTATTCACTGACCGCCTGGGTAAATGCATAGCGTCCATGTACTCAGGCTGCGATAGGCGTATATACGGCGTGAAAGACTCCCCCCGTGAAGGTCCACTGTTGTGATTACAACTTCCACCGAAAGTACGGTACTTGTTGTTCAACTCCTTATCCGTGCATGGGTCATGCAAAGCGAGGCACATGTCACTTGGATTGCCATCGGTAGCGTTGTATTCATTGATTAGCTGAATGCACTTATCCGGCGTACTTTTAGTCCTAAACAACCGAAATTCAGTTATGCGCTGATACAAAAAACATAAATTATTGTACATACTTGTAACAGTAGCGGCTTATCAGCTGCATGGCGGCTTTCTCCATAATCAACGCTTGTTTGCCGATTTCCACCGCTATTCCATCAGCATTAGACACAACCACTGTGTGATGTTCGCTTACACAAGCTTTAAGTAGATTTTCCTCGAGGCGCTTTAGATTTTCTACAGACTTTCGACTGAATTCCAATGCACGTGTAATTTCACTAGGGTTGATTTTTAAAGTATTCTTAATTGTTTTAGTGGTAGTTCTATAGAAGAGTTTGTTATCGGCTAAGGGAAAACAATTCATTGTCATGTCTCATTGTACACATTGTAAAGAACAGAAAACTTACAGAAATCTCCTAGCTTAGGACGCAACTCATAATTCCACGCAGTGTTAATGAGTAGTGCCAAGAAAACACAGTTGACCAACACGTGAAGTATCATCGTGGGATTTGTTCTTGGGTGTTATTCTGTCTGTTTGTCGGTTGAGAACTTCATATATGCAAGGCAAACAAAACAAAACAATTGAGTTTAGCCTACTTTGTTATGCAATGGAAGATTTCTGATTGGAAGTAATTTGCATCTTCTTCAATCGTGTATTGTCACTTACAATTCGACTTGTTTTTATTCAAACGCTAAAGTTTTTCAGCAAAGTTTAACATACTAACGTTTAAACTTTTTCAAACTTATCGCCGTGTGCACACGCGGAGTGATCGCAACGAATTGAAACGCGTAGCTTAAAGGCGAGCCTCTTTATATACGAATGTGGGTTGGATTAGTATTAGTGACTGGCTATGATTACATTATATTATACTACACTACTGCTGGACAACAATTCATGTCAACTACACTACGACTGCAATAGAACCAGCTAAATACTACGACTAATAATTTGCTAGTACACATGTGTGTGGTTGCAAGGAGGAGTACTCAACAAAAGTTGCATTAGATTAGGTAAACACTTCGTTGCGCGTTAGACAAAAGCGATTAACAATGCATTCAGCTTTTTTCACAGACATACATATATATGTACATAAGTCACTTTTGTGCACCTTGTGCTGATTTTAAGCCTCATTTCATTCTGCAGATGCGCATTTATAATTTTTGCATGTGATTATAAGTAATATTATTGTTTCGCCAGACCATGATTGTCAATTGTATTCTGAAAGCGTGCACCAGGCAGAAGTAGTAATGCGTCGCAAATAAGTAATAAGATTGTAAATAAATTAGTCGGACAGTGAGTCCACTGGGCAAATGTTTGTTGTTGATTAAGTAACTGTCGTTTGTTTGCTGGCATTTGCTCATGTTTAAATTCAACTTCATTCATCTACTGGTAGAAGAACTTGCGTGATGTGTCCAGATTTTATATCTAATCAAACTTTTCGTTCAGCTACGTTGCGTTTGTTTAATTTGGTTGATGTACATACACATGTATCTATCTAATTATTTTTTGATCTGACAATTGATAAAGATTTAATTATCTTACTAGGTATAGTTTTTAATGTCACGCACTTATAACGTGCCTGATAATTTTAAACAATAACAATTAATTTATCAACCGACGTATTTCAACGCACAATAAATTCGATTGGAACTTATTGTACAATCACCTAAATAGGAATAGGTTTTACGAACGGACATGGTTCGCAACTAGTCGCCATTTCTAGAATAATGTATCATATATTTTACCCTATTATTTATAGAACAACTAGTTATTTGCATATTAAATTAGTCATCATTTGGTAAATTTCTCTTCATCAGGCGTTTTTACGTCAAACTTATTAAATAATTCCCGAAGTCATACGTGACCACACGTGAATAGGAAGATAAGGATAGTCAGTGACTTTACTGCAGTATCTAAGGGGAGTACCAACCTCAGATAAAAAAACCTGGTTCATTAATAATGTTATTTTGTGTGGCGGTTGGTTGTTTATCCCGTCGATTTCAGTACATCATCATCAAGAAGACCAGCAGACAAGACAAGCATTTACATAAACATTCAGGAAAAAAGCGGTGAGTCTGCGGTAAGAATTTTATTTTAATCAAATTTACATTGATGTGTGGTTGTTTATACTAGTGTTACCAAGGCCGAAATTTAATATCAGTGTGTCAGATCTCAGCGATGATAAATATCAGATCAACACGTTTAAACTACATGTGTACCTATCACACATGAATAGTTCATTTAAATATGAAATATTTATACGGTATTGCTTCATACCTGGAAGGTATAATAGAATTTCTTGCATTACAACACACAAAAAGATGTACCAAATGTCAACCGACAAATCGATTCAAAACCATAACCTTACTTAATCTGCGTCAGCTGACATTACGTACTACAGGTGTAAATAATACAACTGAACATATATTAGCATCAATTAGCGATAAGATCAGCAAAGTCGTTGCTGACAATTAATTCTCTATTTAAATGACACACACAAGAGCAGAAAAGTTAATGAATACTCACTTTTAACACTTCAATCAGGTGAATTCAATTGACGACTTGCAAAACAAACAATACCTTTTATGCACTTTTGCCAATATTAACCACAGTTTCGCTTCTAGTTTAGTGTGAGCGAAGTTATTGTTCATTGATGGACCCAAGCGGGTGATATCAGTGCACTGAAACTCACAATTAGAACGCTTGCAAGGTTTGGAAACATCTAGACCTTATTGACCCTCCAAGATTGTCAATCTCGCGATAAGCATACACATTTGTTTCTTATGAGCGACTCACGGGATACAGCGCGTTATCACAGGTTAATGTTGAAAATTGATATTCAAGGGAACTGATTAAATAATGCGTATTTAGCTTGGCATGACTCACAATAAACTTATATAAAACTTTATTTGAATTCGAGGAACTAAACTGACCAATAGACTGTAACAACAATTGAAATGTGCACTAATTCGTACATGACGCGCGCGGTTTTGATGATGGTTGAACTAAAGAGGTAAAAGAACTCGTCTGGTGAGCACGCGGTGCGCACGTGATTGAGAAAAGTCGTCGCATTACCTGAAGAATGTTTATGTGAGTGCTTACTTCTATGCAATGTGTGCATTCCTAGTGCATGCACTTGTGTTCGTCGCGCTTTCCTAGTTTTCTCTCGTCGTTAACCTAAACCAAACATGGTTATCTGATTAAGCAATGGTAAACATGTTTGATTGAAATTTGTTTAACCGGCCTGTAAGTGTATCTCTCGAATTTAATCTGCCACATTACCATAAACTATAATTAAAATTAATTGATAAAAACTAAAACCAAGAATGAAGTTACTTAAAAAATGTGAATAACATCAATTAATTATAGCTAAATTCTATTAATATAAGTAGCTGGTATGTATTATAAACAGATTAAACTAACCTGTTATGACTAGTTTACTCTTACATAAACAATTTATTGGAATTAAAAGAACCGTGAAATACTCATAACAATAAATACATAAACCATTAAATAATGTAATTGAATTTTCTGCGAGTTTTTCCATCATTAACTAAAAGTAAATTTCAAAATAAAAATGTCACTAGAAAAGTGGTACCACTGCTTTCTAGTAACATCCATGCGTTCATTGGGTAAATCAGCTGTTTATGATCAGTCCAAAGTATCGGGTGAAACATTCTTACAAGGAAAGTCAATCAAGTTTTTAACAGTATAACTTAAAATGACAATGCTGAGTGAGAAAAGAGTGTTCGTGACGGTGGGCACGACGCAGTTTGATAAATTAATCGAGCAAGCACATTCCGACACGATATTGAGCAAACTGGACGCACTTGGTTTCAACACGGTGACGCTGCAAGTAGGCCATGGAAAAGGAGCAATCAAAGAACGCCGCTACCCAACGATGAACCTGCACTATGTGAAGTACGTGGAGGACTTCATCGGCGAGATTAAACGCTCTGATCTGGTTATAAGTCACGCGGGCGCTGGCAGCTGCTTGGATGTGTTGCGTTGCGGGAAACCATTGATTGTTGTGATGAATGAAGACTTGATGGACAACCACCAACATGAGCTTGCCGAGCAGCTAGATAGTGATGGGTTTGTCTATTGTTGCACACCGGGTGACCTTAAACATGTGCTTGACAAAGACTTGAAGGGTTTAAAGAAATACCCAAAAGCATCTAAGAGTTTATTTAGTAACTACATAAACAAAGCTATGGGTTTTGTTTAAACCCAGTTTATAAACAACGCATTTTAATGATATACCAATTCATTATATTAATTTATTAGCTTTAAATACATATTGAAAAAAATCAATGTACAAGTAGATGACCAATGAAGATGAAGGTGGAAAGTCTTCATACCAGTTTCTTAGCCTCAAAGAAACTTTTCAAGTGCTTCATTTGCCATGCGCCCATGATGAGTAGTGCTGCGGTTTGAGTAATAGACCACCATAAGACTCTGGAGTTTGTGCTTTCACTTGTATGTCTGAATCTCTCTTCCCTGAACTGAAAGTAAAACGATACAAAATGGCGATAAGAATATGCTATTTTGTCATGGTATTTAGATAACATACTCTTTGATATCCCTGTTCTTTGGTGATCTGTTCAACTTGATCCAGCAACTGCCTTATCCTCAATTGTAGTTCAGAAAGCTTTTCCTTCTGGACGACATCTCCATAGTTAACTGCATGCTCACCAACTTGGATGTCCAAGTGAACTCGCAATTGAGACCCACTGAACCATGCAGTGCTGTTAGAATACAAGCAAATTACGTGTTCACCAGGCGTGTGAGATGTGAATGAGATTTTCCCTTCGAAGCTGTATACCCTGGACAGAATGATTTTGTCATCAGGATCACGCACTTCAACATGCATTCCAATGCCCGTTGACGAAGGCATAAATCCTCCACTTCTCGGATCATATAATTCCACTTTATAATTAACTGAAAGCAGCAATATGTATAAATAAGAGAGCAAAGTAGAAAGTAAACAGGAACTAACCTAAAACATTGGTTTCGTCCGGAATTTCTTCGATAAAACACTTCCGCTCCGTTTCACCGATGTGGAAATACAACCCATGGGATAGGTGACATAATGCTAATAAAAAGAATAAATAATAACACGGATTTACACCCATTTTACTAGCAAATCATTCGATTTCAAAGAGATTAATACACCGACACGTCACTTTTGTTTTTGACAACTGTGTGTCCTATGTTGGCATTGCACACCACTGGTAGCGCATACAGCGTTAGCAAATGTAACATAACCTAAATTATAATCTGGTTTTAAAAAACCAAACAAGTGTTTTAAATTTTAAACCATGGACCAAGAAACAGCCAAGAGACTATTCCGTGAAGGTGCAACTTTCATCTTTTTAGATGTACCCGAAGGAACTCAGTTTGGCATAGATATGAAATCCTGGAACACAGGAGAGCGATTCCGCGGCGTTAAAATGATTCCTCCTGGGATTCACTACATATTCTACAGTAGTGTTGATAAATTGGGAGAGACCGCGCCACGGATAGGTTTTTTTCATGAATTTCACCGCGGCGAAGTATTTGTGAAACGCTGGGACAAGCAACTCGAAGAAATGAGCCCGGATTCAGTTGCTGAGAAAGAGGTTGTGTCTTTAAAGGATAACATTCTAGCTTTGGACAATTTTCTTGGTCCTTATCCATATGATATTTTAGACAAGTGGAATGCTTTAACTTCACATATAAATACTAGTTTAATAGATACACTCACACCAGAGTCAGGAAGTATACGATCTGCTTTGGAGTTAATGTCACAGCAACGCTTAAATAAAAATCAAGTATCAAGTACTGAGAATAATCTGAACAATGCAGGTTGTTCAAGTTCAGGCTTAAGCTCAAGTAAATATTGTAAAAAGGGAAGGATCAACTCACAGGAAGATAAGGAGGATGACTTACTCCCTGATTTGATTCCCAAACAAGGCACTGAATTAAGATTGACTAAACTACCAGAGAAACATTATCCAGAAGGTTCCACAGCTGCTGAAATCACCCAACATTGCATGGATTCTAGTTATGCATTAGAACAAATGATTTCAAACTATAAAGAGTAAGAAAAATCTTAAGGATTTATGTACATAAATTGATTTCCTTTGTCTTTTTAGACCAATTGATGTCATTGGTGAGTTAGAGTTTGTGTATGTGTGTTTTCTGGTTGGTCATAGCCTGGAAGCTTTTGAACATTGGAAGAAACTAGTTAGTTTGTTATGTTCGTGTGAATCGGCCATCAAAAAATATAGGAAACTGTACGATGAATTTATCACTTTGCTGGAAATACAGGTGCGAGAGATTCCAGAAGAGTTTCTTGCGGATATCGTTTCCAATAACAACTTTGTATACGTAAAGCTTCGCCAACTATTTGGTACTATTTTTGAAAGTGATATGGACGGCAGACTAAAAACCAAAGTCTTGCGCTTCCAGAAGAAATTGACGGAAAACTATTTCTGGGACTTCACACACTTGAACTCAGACGATGAAGATGATGCCCCTGTGGTTGTAGACTTGGAGGAAACACATCATGACGAGATTATCAGGTAGTGAATGTACATTTATATATTAAAATTAATCAAGCACAGACGAAGGAAAATATAACTAAATGCAGTTTAAATCAATATAGTACAACTTACAAGGTACTAAAAGGTGACAGTCCACATAATTTTGTACACGAAGGAGAGAACTGATATTTCAAATTATTTAAAATACGTCTGTCGATGTGTGGGTGGCATAGGAGCAGGCGCTCCTTGGGGTGGTGGGTAATATCCTGGTGCTGCTGGCGCGGGGGCCATAGGAGGATACGGCGCACCTGAGTATCCAGGGTAAACTCCCATTGGTGGAACCCCTGGAGGCATATGCGGTGGGGGTCCTGGTGGCGGCGCGACAAGGTGACCTGGAGGGGCAACTGGTGCCGCCGCGTAGGGATAAGGTGGCATTGCTGAGTATGGATACGGGGGCAGAGACTCAGGCATGAGTGGTGGTTTCAGTTGCGCCGGTGCCAGTGGCTCAGGTTCTTGCTTATCTTGACCATTACTGGTCGTCTTCATTGGAACGGCAGACACTGGAGCTCGAGGCTGGAGAGGGGGACTATCAGGCGCTATATTTCCTGGTGTCGACTGATAAAGGTCCAATACTTGATGGCAAATGTCTTCTAATAAATCCATGGTCACGTCTTCCACAAACATATCCCACCAACGAAGGTGCTTCGACGTTCTGCCAATCCAATCAACAACCTCAAACTGGCTAAGTTTGCCTGCCAAGTACATGAGGGCCACTGCTATAACCTCTGGCTCCCACTGCAGGGTCAAGGTAGTGCACAAACTGTCATTGACGAATGTCCATGCCATTTGTACCATTTTTTGCAGCTTTTGCTTATCCCCTTTTAAGCACTTAGCGTACCGAAGTAAATAACTATATGGATGTTCGACTTGGAGATCGAATTTGATAGTTTGCAACAGAATTCTTTCAAGGGTCATTACTTCCTCCTTTGGGTCTTCGCCAAATGTGGCAAACTTTTGCTCAGAGAGCAGACTCTTTGCGGCTTTGATTATGTCTTTGCACTTTTTCGGCGTCTCCTCTACTTTTCCAGCCAGGAATAAGCAGCAGCAAGCTGTTACATATCTTGGAAATTGTCTGAACGAGTGGAACATGTAAAACCTATGGAAGTAAACAACTCCTGTTGCCATTGTGTTGTAGCCTAAGTCCATCTTGGTACCAGTTTCAATGATAAATCTTGCACCTTCGGAGGTTTACAACAATTATAGCAAATGAAAACAAATAGTAAATCATTACCTTCTTTCCGGTATCTCATTTCAGTCTCGTAGGTGATTCCTTCTGCCTTGGAAGGTGTGTTCTTGAGCTCTTTTTTATCATAATACCAGCAAGGCATTTTCACTATTATTTAAACTATATTAATGTTAAGATAATGACTATTCTTTCTCTAAACTGTAGGATAAAATTTTTGTGAGGTTATATTTACACGTGTCGTTAGGCAACTTTCGGTACTTTTTAAAGCGCTGCACGCATACATGTACGCTAGTGACGACGAGTTCAGAAAAGTAATGGCCGCAGAATAGGCCTTTTCTGAATACGCAATTTGTTTAACAAATATGTATGTATCATGGGCGATCTGAGTGCGTTAAAGGGCACCAGCATAAGCGTGCTAGTGGATGAAGTAGTGCCAGACCTCATCGTGGTGTCATTCGCTCACACGGCGAAGATCTTCCGTGGTGTTCTCTTGGATACATCGAAAAGGTGAGGCCCATTGGTAACAAAAGATGCTGCTGTGCCATAGACCCGCAGTTTTCTTACACACTCTCTGCACTTTTGTGTTATCTTGCTTTTAGGACACCGCCCTGTGGAATCCCCGAGTTGAATCCTGCTTTTACAGCATCCCAGACATCGAAGCCTGACGACGACCTTTTGTACTCCGTTAACCAGCGTTATGCATATTCGGAGCCCTCCGCTGCCCTGTCCGGGCCTTCCCCGGCACCCGCTACCAATAGACTCAAACAAAACAAAAGTGGAAAGATGACCGTGAGGCTGCGTCCTCGTCAAGTGCTGTGCTCCAAGTGCAAAGACATTTGCAATGAGAACTCTGAGAGTATCACACGTAAGCGCAAGGCTGCAGATATAAGCATGGCTGCTATGCCTGCAGCCATGACGATGGTGGTCGAGTCAGCCACTTCGATAGTACCTAGTCCACCGAAACGTAGTGCAAATGCGCCTCTCACGCGATCGGCGCTCGCCATTCAGCAAAATGATCAGCTAAACCAAGATGTAACCACTGCGTTGAGTGGAATCGTTAACAAATTGAACATTGATAATAATAAGAAATTTCCATTAAGTTCCGTGGCAAATCAAGCGAATCAAAATGCACTTGGTGAATCTGATACTGATAAAAAACTAAAGCGCGTTATAATCACTCGTAAGAAATCGCTAGGAGTGGCGGATGACTGTGAAGATGAAGTAACTCCGGCTCCTCTGAGCACTTCGGCATCCAGTAGTACACGAACAATAAAAATCTGCTACGGGCCACAGGGAGAAGGCACTGTCTTGAAGATTCCTGCACAGATACAAAGTGTGGAGTCTGAAGGCGAAGAGGATGTATCTGAGGAGAACGTAGTTGAAGAAACTAATATCGCAAGTAAAGCAACGAGGAAAGCGATGAAAAGGGCGAAGAAAGCGAAGAAGAAAGTCATTTTGCAAACTACGATCAGTTCGCCTGGTTCATCTTCTCCTCGGTATACTGTAGGAAGCGCGTCACCTCGTCATGGACTGGGCAATCACTCGCCACGATTTGTTAGTAATTTACCCTGTATTCCTGTCATAGGCTTCGAATCTTCACCAAAGAAGCGCAAGCATAAAATGAAGCATAAAAAGAAACACAAAGAGGACCGTGATCGTAAACACAAAGACGAGGAGAAATCTGATATCGGGAGCGATAAATGTCTCACTCAGAAGTTGTCAATTAATCTGAAGCGTCTTAGCGGGACTTACACA
Source organism: Aleochara bilineata (assembly GCA_003054995.1). Classification (NCBI taxonomy): domain Eukaryota; kingdom Metazoa; phylum Arthropoda; class Insecta; order Coleoptera; family Staphylinidae; genus Aleochara; species Aleochara bilineata. Next base: position 134,882 of record NBZA01010448.1, on the reverse strand, counting down.
ACATCAACGTCCATGGCGGATTCAACGAGTACTCTTTGTGAGTATGAAGAGAAAGAGGAAGAGAGTTCTTGCGATGGAGAAGTACCGGACTTTCCTCCAGGACCTTTGAGGATGAAACTTACTTTGAAAAGTTTGTCTTCAGCTTGCAGCGCTGAAGGTAAAACGAATGGTGTTTCTGGGATTTTAGGTACATGTCTCTAACTTATCTTTCTTGAAGGTGTGCAATTAATTGTTGGTGATATAGTCTGGGGCAAAATGCAAGGTTTTCCATGGTGGCCGGGAAAGATTCTCACCATTACGAACAACGACAATGGGCCTGTACCAAATGCGCATGTCTCATGGTATGGCTCATCCACATCGTCGCTTGTGCAATGTGATCAACTTAGTCCGTATTTGTCAAGTTTTAAAGTAAGTTTTGTATGATTTTGATCGAAACAGTCTTAACCTTTTACTTTTATAGGCGCACTACGATAAGCGAAAGCGTGGTCCTTATAAAGACGCAATTAAACAGGCGACTACCGAAGCGCGCGTCCTTGCAGAACTGAAAAGTCCTGTCGAGGAGATGTCCTCAACGACAGCGTCCACGCTGACCACGTCGCCAACATCTACATCACCATCACATGTGATAATGATGGTGCCGCCAACAATGGCGTCACCACGCGCGATCAATGTCATCTCATAATTTATGCTTTGCAATCAAACAATGACGAATTTACTATTTTAAATCATACGCCCGAAGAAGTTACAACATTCGTTCGTATCTTTTTAGGCGTTTTAGCTGTAAGTTTAGTTCTATACAGAAACACGGGGGATGTGAATGGAATGGTTGGCAGTTAACTGAAAAAATTATTGTGATATTCTTAGTTTCTAGTATAAAAAAATACATAATATGTAAACGATGCAATGTCGGCTAGATTCCATGTATATTCATATTTGCATATTATAATATAAGCAACTAATCTGTTTTCAACCAATTGCTGTGTGTACACTACTATTTGATATTAGAGTTATTATAAATAATGTAATTATTGGAAATTATTATTATTGTCTGTCATTTGCGTAATATTTGCGATTGTTATTGATCTCTTGTTATATTCTTTTTCAGCAACCCCAGAGTGAACGTGAAGACGCAATCACGTCAATGGCCAATATTTTAAAAGTTGAAGATGGAGTGGTAAGGTAGGCAACTTCTTATTCATAGACTTTAATCTCTTTAAAAGTTTTGAAATTATATATTATAAAGTGTATAAGAGCACAATATTTACTGTATGATAAGCAGAAATTTATTGTGTTAGAAGCTTGTGGATTATTTTTGTTTCTATGGGTGCTTTTACAATTCATAATATTAGTCGCAACGATTAGAAGAAAAAAACATACGTGGAGACAGTTTATTTGATAGATTTTGATCCTATATGCTTCTCTCCATTATATATGGCAAATATTTTATCAAGGCCGAATTAATTTATTACACAATGTAAGCCACACGCAATGTGTGACGTCCTGATAAGAGCAACTCCTCTTTTTGCCTGAAAATAACAAATCACAAACAAATGCAACTAATAATCTGTTAATCTAACAATAAGCAACTAATAATATCAATACATAATTGGTACTTGAGGTTTATCAATATATTAGGTTGATATGCATTGTAACTTGTGAAATTTAACACTAATATGGATCAAAATTATCGGAAGAACAGCAAATAATTGAAATTTAACTTTGAACTGTAATGTACTAGAGTTTGTCTTTGTACAACGTATACACTCTGTATAGCATTGAGCAGTTTAGTACATTACTGAGCTGGACTTGTTTATAGTTGATTTTGAGTTGATGTTAAGTTATCTCTTTCCAGAGAACCAGTTTGGGTTGTGCCGCGTTGCATGCTTGTTGCTCCAGCTAGTTTCATAGGTTTCTCTATTAAAGTTGGATACGAAAATTGACTAAGTATCGATTAACATGAACAGTTTAAGAGCACTTTTGAAAGTTAGCAATGCGGTATAAGTTGAATTAACAATAATTGTAGTAACCACATATTTATTAAAGTTTAATTAATTTGTAGGGTGGCGCTGCTAAGAAAACTTTAGTAAGGGGTATTTCTTGCTCCCCACAATTGCAATGCGATGCAGCTTCAGCTCCCAGAGTGCCTTTGACTCAGTTAACTGAAGATGAATTCATGATGAAGGAAACAGGTATATTTTCAATAGAAACAGTTTAGGATCTACTATAAAACTGTGTTTTTGTTGATTAGTTGCTCGGTTGGCAAAAGAACAAATACTGCCACTTGTCAGAGAGATGGAATTGGCGCATAAAATCAAACCCGAGGTCGTTAATATGCTCTTTGAGAATGGCGTAAGTGAACTTTCATTTGATTTGCATTCTATTGGCTTAGCTTGGTGATTATTACATAAGTGATATCAATAAGCGAGCTTGCTTTGCTTGTTGTTGCTTGTGTTGTACCACTGATCAGCTGCACGATTCATATCTACTTATTTGACTAATAAAGTATGCGCTTATAAATAAATAAGATAAGCTCATTTCAGATTTTTATTATTTAGCAACGTCATACTTTGTACGTTTACGCCATGGTTTCCAAAATATAAACCACATTTCTATCTGACATGATATACTTTTTATAACATCATCTTTATAATAATTAATGAGAGCTATTAATCATTTATCTTATTAATATATTCTATGTAATTATACAGCATATTGCTTGTATTTATTCTGACCTTAAAAGTCACTGTGTTACTGGAAAACAAACATTTTCTATGTTTTATGTAATAAATATGTAATTTTAGCTTATGGGTATTGAAATTCCAATCGAATATGGCGGCTCCGGATGTTCTTTCATGACGACAATTCAAGTAGTTGAAGAACTTTCTAAAGTCGATCCCTCAGTTGCAATTCTGGTCGATTTGCAAAACACTCTTATCGCAAATGTGATTATCAAACTAGGCACTGAAGAGCAGAAGAAGAAGTACCTGTCAATGCTTGCCAAGGACACAGTGAGCAGCTTCTGTCTCACTGAGCCTGGCAGCGGCACCGATGCTTTTTCTCTGAAAACCACGGCGAAGAAAGACGGTGATCACTTTTTGATCAATGGCAGCAAGATGTGGATCTCAAATTCAGACTTGGCAGGCGTCTTTCTTGTAATGGCGAATGCCAAACCTGAAGCTGTAAGTGGATACTTTAACACTACTTGCAATAGAATAGATTTCTTGAATGGCGATCATTTTTCAAGGGATACAAAGGCATTACGTGCTTTATTATTGAACGAGACACACCTGGACTCACCGTGCACAAACCCGAGAACAAATTGGGAATTTGCGCGTCGGGCACGTGCATGATTACTTTCGAGGATGTGCGTGTGCATGAGTCCAGTATCCTGGGTGAGTTTGGACATGGGTATAAGTACGCCGCTGGGTTCCTTAACGAGGGACGTATTGGCATCGCCGCGCAAATGATTGGTTGCGCCCAGGGGTCTTTTGATGCCACGATTCCGTATACTTTGGAGAGGCAGCAATTTGGACAACCTATCTATAAGTTCCAAGGAATGCAGCATCAAATCGCAGAGGTGCACACTAAGATTGAAGCTGCCCGGTTGTTGACCTACAATGCAGCGCGTTTGGTCGAACAGAAGAAGCCATTTGCTAAGGAAGCTGCCATGTGCAAATATTACGCAGCCGAAGTGGCCCAATATGCCACCATTAAATGCATTGACTGGATGGGTGGTGTCGGGTTTACTAAAGATTTCCCTCAGGAGAAGTTCTTCCGTGATGCTAAGATTGGTAGCATTTATGAAGGCACCCATAATGTACAATTAACAACTATTGCTAAATTTCTTGAAAAGGAATATAAACAATAATACAATAAACGTTTTTTTATAATAAATACATAAACACAATATACTTATAAATTAAAGTTTTAAAACAGTTTAAGTTGGTTGCCTATAGTTTATCTAACTGTCAATTCTTTAATAGGTTAATTTGCAACATATTTCAAAGTTTATTAAATAGAAGTCGAAGTAGCTGTGTATTATTTGTGTGAAACCCTTAATATTCTTCGAAAGGTAATAAAAGCAGTAATTGATGTGTATATTATGTTTGTGATAGGCAATCAACTAATTTCAATATTTGTATTTTGTAGAGATCAAAGTGCGGCCTCCCAAGTAGTTTAAGGATGTTTACATTCCATAATCTTTGAAGATTTTATAAAATTCTTCGTGTGGCAACTGCTCAAATGGATTTTTAGGACAATCGGCCAACTCACAATCAGTAAGCAATCGAACAAGACAACTGCCAGCAAGAAACAAGTAAAGAACAACCTTCGTCGTAAACGAGATTTTATCCAGCATGCTGGTTGGTATAGGAAGAAACAGAGAAGAAACAACAAGTTGATTTCTGTGCGCAACATAACACAACTCCACACAGCAAGCAGCAAATCCAAGTGGCCATCGCCACTCGTTACCCATATTGCAAGAGAGCAGCCAAGCAAGCAAAGCAAGTTGGAGGAGAGTGAGTGGTATTGGTACTCGTACGGTACTCTCTAGTTCTCCACAATGAGTGGTCTTACTGTGGTGCTCACTCACGCTCAGTCAGAGAGACGCGCAGACGACTCAAGTCCAGCTTAGTGCGCGACTGGCGACCCACTACCCACGTCGAGTACTCAAGTTAAGCGTGGCGCGCGCTATATGTGGAAACTGCATCCAGTGCAGTCGACGTCTTCGAAGGTGCGGAATGCACATCTCGCCGGTATAGATACAGCTTAGTGGCGCTTGCTCGGTGCAATAGCCAGACAGACCAGTGATTTGATTTGCATTTGCATTTGGTTCGCGAACTTTCTTTGCGTGGCGTTTAAGTGATTTATTTTCTTACAATTAAATTGTTTCTTTTGCCAACATTTAGACATTCTCTTCGCTCGTAAGTTGGACGATTGTCTTGCTACAACAATGGTGATAATTTTGTAAAGTGCTTACAATCAGTAATGGATTAACACTCATCATCATTTATCATTCGACGTCTTTTATCATCAGTGGTGAGTGTTCTTTTTTCTTAATCTCATTCTTACTTTTATTAAAATACCTACACACCAAGAGACTTTTGAAAGTGTGCAGGAAAATTGCATAATTATTGTCAAACTTGTTCGGTCGTGAAACACAAAGACAGAAATTACATGTCTAGAAATGGTAGTCTTTGGTGAATATCGTGAATATAAAAGCGGCGAAAGTTCATTGGACCAAAGCGATGCTTGAGGGCAACTTGAGAAACGAGCTAAAAACTATTCAGCAGTCGGAGTCGAAGTCGCGGCTGCAGATGCGAAGTGATGTGGCTGCAACACTTGCGCGCAATCGGCAAAAGTCACTTTTTCTGAAAGTGCTTGGCGTTTTTATGAATCATTGCCATTCCATTAACACTTAACAAAGATTTAAACGCCTGACAAACAATCGAGCATTAAATTAATATTCAACTTGATAGAATAATAGAATAATATGTACGACTGCGTTCACGTTCAAGTTCTATTGCGGCTTCTCACTTGCTAATTAGAAAACGGCGAAACAATTAGCGGCAAGTGCGTGCCTTTTATGCGCATACATACAATGCCATTACGTGAGTTTATTCAATGAATTGTATGCGTTTCTCTTAAGTCTTTTTCAGCATCAGCCTCTGCCTCTGCAACTCTCAGATGCACGGAGGAGATAGAAGATGCTTAATTTAGTCTGCGACATGGTGGTGTGCGTATTCACTACGTGCCGGTTCATTGAATTGCTCTTTCGTTCCATTCAGACGTTTCTGTCATCGGTATTCGGGCATTAAGTGCGTTAGTTTTTAGAAGAGCAGGCGCAGACGCCGTTTGAGGTTAAACATGGAAACCTGATTCGAAAATCAGCCTAATAAGAAGACGAGCGCATTGTCTACGATCAAGAGATGGTGATTGATGGATGGCTGTACATTTAACTGTATATACAAGACATATGTATGTATGAACAAGCCACGTTCAGAAAACTTGTCTAGTCTTGTCAAAGTTTTAAACTTTTTTCATGTTTTGAATGTTTTCTTGTAGAAATTGCTAGAAAAAATGAGCATAGCATGAAATTTAGAAAGACAACCATGGTACGTGTAGTCATCTAGAATTAATTCATTTCTTTGCCTTTCACTAATCATATTTAATTAATTGATTGGTGGTTAAACTCAAGATATACATGTGTTCATGTACAGTTGCAGCAACGGCAAATCTAAAAGAAATTAAACGAATTAACAGTGTGGCCGTAAACCGATGATTGTGAGGCGAGTGGAATGCATTAAATGCAATAAAAGTGCATTCGTACTGCATTTAAATTGCGCACTCGCAATAATAATTCATGCGCGCAATTGGTATAAAACTTGCGTGCTTGTTGCGTGCATGCATGCGGTGTTGCAATTTCTTCTTCGGTTTCTGCAATTCGTGGTGAGATTGCGCACTTACAAACTCATTTTCACCTTTTTTCTAAAACGAAACTTCAAAACGGATTAAACAAATAATAATTAATTGCCTCCGTGCAATGGTACCCGAAGTAAAGAGAAATTAACAAAAATAATCAATTAGTTATTGATTCAAACACTAATTAATTTACTCAAATGCAAAGACACAATTAGACCGAATTTAATTTAAACTTTGAAAATGTCTATTACAATTAGAGCATGACTTTTTACTTTACATCCAACAGACATAATACCAAGACGTGTTGTAGGTACTTAAGTTGAACTTCATTAAAGTTTACGGGTTTTCATACGCTCTAATATGCTCTAACTCAGCTGATGGTGCTGCTGATGGCGATGTCCTACCAGGAAAGTTATGTTTGCAGTTTACTCGTAGTTGGTGATTGCATTGCAAGTGCACATGTGTAGACATAACATAACGTGTCGTTTAACATTTTTCAGTTTCTCTCATTGTTTCAACTCAGCTCAGGTTAAGCATTCGTATAAAGAGTCGAAGACTTAAGAGACGCGAGCATTGAAACACATTTTAAGTTCAAGGTGAGCAGAGCACTGTTCTGTCCAGTTTTGTTCTGTTCTGCTTCATCCATGTTGAAGCATTAATCCTGGAAAATGCACATTAAATGTTTATTACTACGTGAAAGGCTGTTATATAATATAAGTGCTCCAAGCGCGTATCGACAAAAGAACCGAATGAATATTCAATGTAACATTGAATGTTCAGAAAAACAACTATTTAATGGAATGCATGATTGACGCAAATAATTATCTTTTATTGTCCACCACCCAAGGTAACTGCATTCCACTTTTTATTAGTTATTACATACTTTATCCTAGTTCTAATTCAATTGTGTGTGACATTTTAATTAAATGTTAATCACGCATTTCCTACTGACAATTAGGCTACACACTTAACGCGTGTCATTTGTGCTCTGGAAAAGCCTTGATTGGAAGAAAGACTGAGAAAAAAGCAGGACACTACATACACATACTTGATCTTGTGCTTGGTATGGCTTGGCTTTTGTTCTTTTCTCTTCTTGCAGCCCATGAGACGCCTTAGGTCTTGAATTCATAAAGATTCTCACAATTATATTGTTTTTCAAGATATCATCGGGTCAGAGACGATCTCTTCAGAGATAATAATATATGTCAATCCAATCGTGACGTGCGTTGTCTTTTTCAATCTCGTGTGTTGATATAATTTCTTTCTAATTGGTCAGATGATATCTTAATCTACGTGGGAAAATTCTTCTTGTTTTCTTTGCCTCTTGCTTCTTGTGTTGTAAGTTTATATCGACGATAAGAAAATTCTCTGCTCTACTCTGTCGTGTTGTTTGATATTTTGCTGGCATTTCAAACCCAGACTGGTTATATGGTTATCTAATTACTGTCTGCATGTTTGCATTCATTTTCTTGGTATATTTATCGCTGCAGTTCTGTTTATTTGCATTGAAATTGCGCATTTAATGTCATAATTTTACCCACACCGAGCGCAAGCACACTTTTTTTTATTTTTTATTTATTGAGTGGACTCAAGGAGTGCAACTCGAAGAAATCTCCGGCTGCCGTGCGTAGGCCATCAAGCGGGCCCATTGCACTTCCTCCCCATCCCTTGGAGTCCTTGGGGGCGCTTGGTTTTTTACGGTAATTGGTCGCCCAGCCAATTGCCCAACCTGATTTTCAATGACAAATCAGGAAACATAGAGAGTGCGAGTTCTAATTATTGACCATGTTGGGTATCGAACCCGGGTCTGCTTGCATAGCTAAGCACACTTTAGTAAATACTGCTTAGCAAGAGTACGTGTTCAGGTGCATACTCGTATGTAGCCCTGAACGTGCAATTTGAAGAAGTAAAGTAAAGGGTAATAATTCATCTTGAAATGCAAGCCTACCAATGGAATGATTGCCTGTCATTAACTCCTTAATCGTTTGATCGTTTGGTTGTTTGTTTCATCATATCATTCATTGCTTGCGTTTAGCTTTAGCTTGAGGTTTAGTTTTCTTAGACAAACTCAAACTTGGACAAAGTTGAATGTTAAAGTTGAGCAACGAAGTAAAGTAAAAGTTGTAAATCTTGTTTGGTGCATTGCACCTTCAGGCCTGCACTTGTTGTATTTATTTATTGTAGATAAATCCACTGCTAATCTTGTATACATGCTATGTTTAACTATTATTTATTAACACCATAGCTTGGTATGCGAATTTCAGATTGGAAAGTTTTTTACAAGTACTGTAGGTAATTCTTATTTATTAACACGTTCAGGACGGCGCTTTTGCTGATTTCCCCTCTTTATCGCTAAAAAACTAAGGCTGGGCGAATATGATGCGTTAGCGTCTTAATAGGCTATTGCATTGTAGCCCACGCTAAGCGTATCACCTGTACCATTGATTGAACACAATGGCAAGTTCAATCACGACCCTATATTGGTTACCTCGCGTTGACCTTTAATTCGATTCGTTGCCAGGTAGGGTAAGAAAGCGTCTCTTGTCCAATCAACGTGGCTTAGATCAATGACATACCCTCACACTTTCCCTATCTCTGTCGTGGCGTTTTGTGACCAACATGTGCCGTCACGCCGTCCCCAACGTGTTAATCATTCAAGGTGCATAACTCGTTGTTTGATCATCAACCACTTTGTTGTTACAACATTAGATTTCGTGCGTTTGCTGTTGAGAATATTTAATAAAATCATTTATAATTATGAGGCAGAACAGAACACTTGTCGTCGATGTATGTACTTGAATACGAAACTAGAACGATTACACTTTGTTTAGTTGTATTATAATCTCAGTGAAAGAAAATAAATATTTAAACTGCAAATATTAACGTAGTGTAAGGAAAGTCGACTACATTCCGATATCTGTGTGCTCTCTGATGAACATAAACTTAATTAAGATACATTTTTAGATTAATTGCGCCTTGCAATTAATCTCTCCGCACGGTGCATGCACGCATTATAATTATCTATGTTCTCTTGTGTTTTGTTGTGAAAGAGAAATTGAAAAGATTTCTTGCATTGCATTGCATTGCAAGTCCAGAAACTAACGATGCACCTGCATCCTATTAGTACCAACATTTCCAACATTACAGCATTAATTTCTGTTATTCTAGTTCTGATCTGTTTCTGTTTCTGGTTTGAATGTTGATTGTTCTCAGACAATTTCTTGTTGTCTTGTATTCTTATTCGAATTTGTTTTGTTGCACTGCAGGTTGATGGTTGTAGCGGTTTAGTAACATATAGTAACAAAAGGCGAATTAGCTAACGGCTGATTTGTTGCCAGTAGCGCAATGACGTCAGGATTATTATTATAATTTTAGAAAGGAGCCAAGTCTGAGTCTTTTTCTTTGGTTACTTCCGTGATTGTTGCTGTGTTGATTCAAGAAGTCTTTACTTAAGTATAAGTATATAGTTTGTTCTTTTTATGAAATAATTTATTTCAATGAAAAAGAAGAGGAAGAAGGATCAGCTACACCTACAAAGGTACGTGTCATTTGAAGTTTTCTTCCTTGTACAGTAAACAAGTACACAAGTAGAGAAGGAATGATGATGATGATGATCATTGAATGGTGAAAGTACTTGAACCCACACAGATGTTCGTACATTGACTGCCTGCGCATCAATTAACATTGTGGTGTCTTCAGTTTACACACTACGACTTTAACGATTCTCCTAAATAAACGAATGAATATATACTTGACATTTGGGTGATGCCTACTCTAAGAGGAATATTTGGACATATGAATGTACATACATACATCCAGTGAGTTCATATAGCACTGCATTGATTGATAAATTGCCATTGCCATTACTTTCAGTGAATAAGAATAGAAGGTATCGTCAAAGCACGAAGCATGGTTGATAATTACGTAGACAATTTGCTTTTTTTGTTCAAATCAATTAGTCACCTCACAATGAAATGATTACGCTGCCAGCTACTGTGTATTTACATTAAACGACGATCATAGAGGATGACTGTGACGGTCGGTAAAAACGTTCAGTTTACCTAGTAGCTTCGCTCAATCAGTGCGGAAATATCTTGAGAACCTTGTAAGGAGTTAAGAGTGTTTCATTTTTGGAATGAGTACAGCTTTGCATTTGCCTGACCAATGGAACAAACTGTTTCTGCAAATTCTCAATACTTGTGAGTAGTTTCCAACAATGCCAATTAAGAATTGTATACCTACATAATTCATTAATAATTAGTCGGAGTTTAATAATGATAACCTTGAAATATGTGATATGCTATGATATTTAACTCATGTTTATGAATTGATGTATGACAGTAGCAGGTGTATTGTTTATTCAAGTTTAAGTTTATTCCAAGAATTTGCTATGTAAATGCATATCTTGCTGATGAGACTTAACAACTATTACTTACAAAACACTAGAACAGGGATGGCCAACTTGCGATAAGCGGGCTCATCGCAGTTCTTTTTGTGGCCCGCGGTCCCTGAAGAAGCCTCAACTGCAATGTCGAATATCTCGCGTTGTATAGCGAATATTGGAAAACTGTTTTCAGCTTTGTAATCTGCGTGGATTGAACTTTCGTGTCCATATGAATCGCATACCAGATAAAAAGTTCTTTTTGTAATATGAGATTTTGCCAAATTTCATTAAAATTTGACCAATGCACGAGTATGTGGCCCACGTAGAAAAAATGTTAGGCACCACTGTACTAGAAGTTACTCTAAACATTGATTGACTGAACTTGTTAATTGTTGATAAATATTTTATACAAGTCAGCATTGTTATTGAAGTTTTGCCATGATACATAGCTGGCTGTAATTAGCAATCGTGTTAAGGCTATTTGAAGACATTTAGCACCTCGCGAACGTCTTACAAAGCAATGTCGTTGTTTATGCAATGTAATTTCAGCCATAAATGTACACTTTGTAGGACGAACGTATGTATTGATGCCCTTAATGCATTGTTGTTGCATCACTCTCGATTCCTTCGGCATTGCAAGCACCATTGTTGACTCGTTAAACGCGCTGTCAGCTCGTGAAGAACGCGATTTCACCATCGGCCATCCACTGAACAAGACAATATCCGGTGCTGTTAGAACTTAAACGCAGTTATTATGTTGTGGCAATTTTCACATAATTACCACTCGATGTAATCTTGCTTCAACACAACGTTGCCTCGTGTGCAATTTTACAAGCTGCTTGTGTATTATTTAATTATTAATCATCTTCAATGCAATTCAATGCTTGTTTTCCTTTTACCTTTGCAAGTTACAACTTGCAATAAAGGAAGAAATAGAAATCTATATGATGTTTTAACGAGCGTTTGTTACATTTTCTTGTGTTTTCTTCTGGTTTCAGATACGCTGGTTCATAGCAGGATGAGTTCCTCAATGATCTGCCAGAACTTTGTCCAGAACGCCTGGAAGAAGGAACTTTGCAGTAATTGTTTCAAGTCTAAGGATGAACATCAAAAATCTGCATCTACATCCACGTCTAAGAATTCAGTGCCTACGTCTTCTCCTACGCCCAGAAATATTGAACAGCTAAAGATTCAAAGTAAGAAAATTGAAGAATTGAAGGAAACAAGAAGTGGGATGAAAGGCATTATCAAGACGAAACCAATGACGAATACAATTGCAAAATGCAAGAAGCGCAGCGTGAATTTCAAGTCGAATCTTGCACAAGTCATCGGCTATGGCGGCGAAGACTGGTCGGAGGAGGAAGAAGACGTGGTGGCGTACGAGGAATCCAACGAGGCGGACTCGCCCAGCGAAGATGAGCAAGAGCTGGTTCGTTTGACCAAAGTCAATACGGACTACAACGCGAACCTCACGAGCAAAAAGTTGCAACTCGGGAAGCCGCTCGTTGATTCCGAAGGCAGGAAGCAGACGTTGCTGGTGTCGGTCACACCTTTCGGTCAGGAGACTTACAAGGCTTCCAGCAAGACGTTCTCTTTGTGTAATAAGTTCACGGGTGGCACCAACGAGGAAAAGTCGAAAGTGGTGTGTAAGAGTTTCACGCTCAAGGAAGAAAAATTCAAGGAAGTTACTGAGGAAGTGAACGATCTTACAACCGTCAAAGATATGAATTCCTTCAAGGACGAAGTGGACGAAGGAAAAGTGAAAAATAACAAGGAAGAAGTTCCGGAGAAGTCACTCCTGGATGAAATCACGGAGACGTTGGAAAAAAATAGAAACCCCATTGTTAAGAAAATTGTCCATAAGGAGATTATCTTGGCAAAACCTATAATAACCAATGTGACCAACAATAAAGACACTGCGATACCAGTAAAGTCAACGCCGGTGAAGTTGAATCGAAACCCAGTCATCAAAGAGAAGAAAACTACTTATCAGTCAAGTAAGTTGCTGAATATCACGTCTTTGAATGATAAACCCGTCGAGGACGCGGAAGGAGGTAAAGATCCTTTTGATGACAAGGACTCTGCCAATGGGAGCTCCAGTCTGGATGATTCCAGCTCCCACTGTGGGTCTGAAGATTCCAACAGCAACGACGATACCAGCCTTGAAACAAAACCATACGAGAATATCCCTAGCAGAGAGCTTGTTGGAGAACCAGATGGACGTGCCGAGTCGGACGGGACTGATGAACCTCCTCCTGCCTTACCAGCAACGCCACCTCCTCAAGTTCAAGTCCAAGTTCAACTTCAATCTTCTTCACCTACCACCCACTTACTGGAGAAATCCAAGCCTAAGATTCCGACAAAACCGTCGACAATTCTCATTCGCAAACCGCCTTCAATACTTAACATAACTGGGAATTCTACCAACCACGTAATCTTGTCGACTTTCAACAGCAACATTGACAAATCTTTTGGTAAACCAACGCCGTCTTTGCAGAAACAAGACTCCAATGGGTCTGACATTGCAAAAAAACGCAAAGCTCCGAAACCTCCAAATGACGAGCCCACAAACTCATCAATTTACACTCGCAAGTTGGCGCAGGTTTCTAATACAGACTGTCCAGTGGTTCGCGAGAAGGAGAAACGGGAACGTGCTGGTTCATGTACCCCAAAGATAACTGCGTTTTCTAGTAGGGATAGTCCTGAGCCTGCACCCAGAAGATCTATCAGTTTATCTACAGACAGCCTCGTTGGGGAGGATAAGAAAAAACGGGCAAAGTTTTCCTTAAAAAAGCTTTTACGTATGGGGACTTCAACCAGTAGTTCTAAGACGGAAGCAGTTGAAGAACGACCTATGCCAAAACCGCGTTTGGTCATTGTTCACCCGTTGGACTTGAAAGCTAAAGAAGCTCAGATCCAGAAGAATGAAGAGGAGGACAAAAAGGAGCAGGAATATGTCAATACTAATTTCGTCAAGGAACAGATGAAATTATCCCAGCAAGATAAACCTGACGGAAGTGGTGGTACCACTGGAAATGGTAGTGTGTCCACTAGACCACCTCCTCCTCCAAGGAATTATGAAAATTACGACTTGAAACCCGAGAAATTACCTCCAAAAACATCACAGATCAAACATCTAGCTTTATCTAATAATAACTTATTGACCAACAATGCAAATACACAGATGGCGGGAAGACACAAGGAAACTGTCTATGCAAATATTGGCGAAGTGCGTAACGCTATCACACCACATAAACCACAACGCACCTCCAGTATGCGGGAAGTCAAGGAAGGTGTTGCAGTGAATCATAATTCTGGTATTAAAAATCACTATGAGCCCATCAATAACATGAATGGTGATACCAAGACTCAATTTACCAACGACAAGATGGAGTCTTCTGACCATGTGTATGATTACATTGGCGGTAATCGCTCCAGCTCTCCGGAATGCGATTCACAATCAGCTAACAATAAGAAAGAAGTTGGCTCTTTGACACATCACAACAACATGTCTTCCAGAAACATCACCAATGGGAATAGCAATGGTAACCATCATACTTTTGGTGGTCATGGAATGTCTAGATCTGTTTCGTTGACTTACTGCGGTAGTGAAACCGAGTCTGAGATTTATTCCCCTTACAGCTACTACGGCAGTGAATCCGAGGTAAATATCTTAAGGCCTGACCAGGTGTGGTTAGGCATTTGTTTCTTTTTGGTTGTTTACGGTACATGAGCATGGTTTTTGGAGTGTTAAATCGTGTACGTTTTTGATTTCGTACCCGTTACGTTCGATGCACACCTGAGGTGTCCACGCCTCGATCGAAAACACCGGCTGTTAATTCGGTTTTGTGTGTTTGTAGGTCGCCGAAGACGAGCAGGAATGCTGCTACGGTAACGGCCTTGGTAGCACCGGCCGGACGCACAAGTTGCGCTCGAAGAAGGGCCGCAGCATCGTCCACAAGAACCTCGAGGATAATTATGGGGCTGTCGTCATTGCCAACCACGAAGCGCTCGCTCAAGTTCTCGAAAATGTACGTACCCTACTCCAAACTCTCAGATATATGAGTGGTGCTATTCCGGTTTCAAAATTCCAAATTTAGGCCAGATGTAAATCAATTTTGCTATGGTATGAGTAAACTTTGTCGCGCTAGAAAGTGCGTAAACAGTTTGTATAAATGATTAGTAAGCGAGGGAAAAAACCAATTTTACGATTTAATGACATTAATATACTTTCTATCCAGCGGTTAAAAAAAAAACCATGAAATAGAAAAATTATAGGCTAATGGGAAGTCAAAGCCACCGCAGCGCGATTCAAAGTCAATGGTAATGATAATATCATAAACTTAACTTAACATGGGAGATAACTGGTTGTACAGTTAGCTTCTTACTACATGCATAAAATGCCAATAAAGCTTCAGACAGCATCCGTCTACTGAATGCATAAGTAAATATTCCTCGGGCGTAATGGGCTTAAATCATTTTTTGTTCACATGCAGACGTTAATTAACGTTCGGTATTCATTGCCTGCCCTAGATTCAGCAAACCGTTCATGTCCCACTGCCACTGCGAGCCTTGAAGACGACCGAGAACCTGCGCTGGAGCGACTTCCAACTACGCACCTCTGCCTTGTCATCCATCATCGTCATCGGCAATTACACGTTCCATCACGCGACGTGGAACCTGCAGAACGTTACGTTGATGATCGCACTCGTTGCCAGTTCGCCGAGTTTATCGCTGGGCGCGTTCAATCTGCAGCCTGTAACCGAATTCTCTGATCTGGTTCCATGCACGTATGCATCCCAGCAACAGAAACTGCTACCTCTCAAGAGCGATGCTTCAATACAAGCTACCATTTCAGTCCTTCCATACTTACAAATCAATTCAATTGCCTCCATGGGCGAACTCCTTAAGAATAACAAGACCGAGGAAGCCTATAAGGCATCCTATGTGATACTTCTGCAACTTGTCAATGGGCTCAAAGCTCTACAAGCCCAAGGAGTCGAGGAGCTTCCCTTATCTCTGAACACTTTTGTCTTGGCGAAAGAAATCGAGAAGCAAGAGATGTACTGCAGGCTGTATTTTATGCAACCCACCGAAGAAGCAAGAAATTCCATGGAGACGGGGACGCTCTGTGTGATTGTATCCAAGGTCATTAAGTTGCTGCCCATTGATTCGACTTTATATCGGTTAATACAGTCTTTGCTATTGACTGAGCGGGCAGTCACCCTATCGCAGGTGAAATCCGTCTTGGAGTTTTCTCTCTGGGGGCCTTCGGATATAGCCCTGGGGAGCACCTCCCAGGAACGGGAGTTTGTCCTTCAGAGATGGCTGGACTTGCAGCGGGCCACAGTCCTACATGGCTTGGTCTGCGCCAAGGTGCAATTGACTGTTTATGAAGAATGCCATTTGCTATTTCTTGTCCGAAGCAATGCCAAGATGATGTGCGATGCTTCATTGTTGCTCGAATCAATTCGTTAGAATGAAACAGCAAAACATTGCTATAAAACATTATTGCTATCACTTGCTATTTGTAAATATGTCATACTAATTAATTATTATTGAAGTTATCTATTGTTGTGCGATTATTTTTGTAGAATTTGTACATTTATTTTATAAATATGCGGTAAATATGTATGTATCGTCAAAATCAATAATAGGATTTCGAATAACATTAGGCAATTATTGATCTAATCGAACACGTTATTTATTAGTTACATTGCATTTAAACAATTTATCATTCATTGGCATATATGGAACATACATTCAAGGGATAGATTTACTGGTCATCCTTGTAGTCGTCTGGGTTCTTCAACAAGGTCTGGTGATGCAAGTAATCGACTCCATAATAAACCCCTAAAGTAAGGAGGAGTGATGGACCAACATATGGCACCTGTTCGAAGAATCGCCGGCACGTGTTGGGAAAACCATGCGAAATCACCCCGTGGAATGCCTTCAGATGCATCGGTGACACTCTGTAAGTGACTATACCGTGCAATTTGTACAAGTTACCAAACCCTAGCGCCATTGTATCGTTATATTGCTCCCAGTTTATCTCTTTCTACCTTTATACGACAAGTGACTCTAGAATCGAACTTCTATCACACACAATGGATTAGTTTAAATTGGTAACTCTAGCAAACTTCTTACGTGTTTAATAATACTTGTTTTCCGGTATCGTATTACACAATACCTTTGAACGTGACAAATAATCGCTAAATAATCAACAAAACAATCAATTCCATGATGACTACCGAAACAAAACACGTATTTTTACGCCCTACTGACTAGATCGAAGTTATATATTTGCTTGGAGTGGAATATGAGCTAAAATATCGTTTTGAACGATAACTGTAACTTGAACCTACCCTTACCACATGAGATGCACTAGGCATGTTGGCCTAGTGCCCAATCTTTGATGCTTGGATCAATCATAATGCCTTGTAACGCGTTGAATTGTTACAAGTCGCATGATTCGATGATGCTTGTATTGCTGAGTGTTTGTAAAGAAGGCGAAAGCCCTTTCTCTAGACTGCTCTTGTCAACGCTCAACTCCTCGGTGATGGATTCACATAGCTTGGCGTTCTTGTTCATTGCTTTTTCTAGTTTTTTGATGAAGAGTTGAATATCGCCATCACGTACGCCAATTGACGCTGCTACAGTTAAATATGGTGTTTCAAAGTTTGAAGTATGCGAGCCCCAATCTAAAATAACCAAGATATTTTATAATAGAATACAAAACTTATAAACATTACTCACTCTTAAAGCGACATTGTGAAATGGTTTTGAATCCATCCAAACTCACAACTCTTGTTCCACTAATATTTCTTATAAAGAGCATGGATCCCAAACGCGTCAAGTGCTCTCTAGGGATCTTCGTCAAACTAAGCGCAACAGAAATCGGGTTATCATCATTGACCAAGACGCGCTCCTCATGGAGCTCCGCAAACTTTCGCAACTCTTCGCAGAGCATGTTGTGCGACTCCTCGCGCTCTTCAATTAACTTCATGTAGCCTTCCTGTCCAAGACTGAGCAGAGTTATGAACACATCAAGGATTGGACTGGAGGACGCGCGTCCTGGATATACCTTGGCAACCTTTTCCATCGTAAATGAGTCGCATGTCGCGATGATCGCGCCACCAACTGGCACCATAAAGTTTTTATCAGTGCTCTGAACGAAGAGATCGACTCGGCCGACACTTTGAGCGTTTTGAATGCGTTGCATGATATAGCGACTCTGCAGACCGTAAGCGTTGTTGATCAAATGCGGGATTTCGTAAGTGCGGCAAAGTTTTGCCACAGATTCGATGTTGTCACATGCTCTAGGAGCAAAGCAAGAGGTCGTGGTCATGACGCAGAGTATCTCTTCCTTCTTCAGCTCCTTGATCTTCTTCTCAATCTCGTCCACGTTGGTTTCCAGCTGGTCACCATTGGGTAGCATGTCGATTATGATTGGTGTAAAGCCGGCAGTGGTAATACTTTTGAAACAAGACTTTTGATCAATGCGGGACCAAATTACGTATTTTGCGTTCGGTTTAATAACACGCAGGGCTAGCATGCTTAAGACAAGGCTCATGCCCGTGGCTACAGGTACCAAAAGACATTTCACCGGAGTCTCCATGCCCATGATCCTAAAGATATCTTGCAGAAGACAGTTGGTCAAATTGTAAATCAAGGAAGACCCAGCTGCTTTGGGTTGGGGCTCGGTCAAATCGCCAGAGCGACCCACACCGTGCCCGAAATTATAATGTCTCTTTGAAACCAAAGCTGCAAAAAGGAAAACTTAATATAAATAACAACAACAAAAGTTTTATGTTGTACCAGAAGCAAAACGAGCTTCGCGCTCGCCTAAACTGCAATTTCCAGGAAAATTGTTGCTGTCCATCAAAGATAAACGGTTCAAGACCATTTCTATGAGATTGTCGTCCCATCCTTCTTCAGGTAGCTTCTTCTGCAAGAGCAACATACCAACTAGATCCATGTCATTAACTTTTAAGGCACTTAGGTATTTGTTAGGAGAAAGTTTGCTAATTATTTCAAAAGCAAGCTTAAATGTATGTCTATATGCATTCTCAAGTTATTAAACTCATTGTTAATCAAACTACAAGAAATAGAAACAGATAAGAATCATAGGCATTCCGTGAAATTTGGTCAATTGGCGTTGGCCTAGTTTCCCACTTACGTGCTGGAAAAAGGTGCGAATGGTGTTTTCCCTTGCTCGAATCGCATCCGACGCCTGTTTCGCATACGTCGGTGGGATAATGTTCTGAACGATGTTCCAAAACTCCGAATCCATTTTACTTGCTTTTTTTCCTAGTTACAAACTAACATTCCATGCCAATCCAACACAACCCTCTGACTTCTTCCGTAGTTCGCCCGGACAAACTGCTACCTGCTTCGCCGAATAAAACTCGGTCAGGACCGAAAATCGATTATTAGAATTTGGGGTTATGTTCCGCTAAACTCCCGGTTCACCTAGTATTATTTATTAATTAATTCAAGATTTAAATGGAAAGTATGAATGATATAGACTGCAAATATACGTGTGTTAATTGCGGGGAGAAAGTGAAAGAGTTGTACCGTGTTTATAGCCCAATTGTTCTTAAATTATCAACTTGTGTAAGTACATATTATTATACATTTGCCTCATTGTATTTCTCACTGTTTGTTGATTGTTTTGCAGAGTTACTGTAATCAGGTGGTTGATAAATATATTGAATATGATCCCATTATTATCATTATTGACTTGGTTCTACTTAATAGAGAAGCCTACAGACACGTATTATTCAACACACAATATACAGTAGGTTTTCAAAGAAAGCCAAGTTTAAATTTCTAAATTGTTATACTTTTAAGTATCATTGGAAACTTTTTGCTATTCTGGAATTAATGGAATCCTATTCAGAATTTTCAAGATTTTCAAAGGGCGAACATGAT
This sequence comes from Aleochara bilineata, assembly GCA_003054995.1. Lineage (NCBI taxonomy): Eukaryota > Metazoa > Arthropoda > Insecta > Coleoptera > Staphylinidae > Aleochara > Aleochara bilineata. Next base: position 115,144 of record NBZA01010448.1, on the reverse strand, counting down.
TATGACGGCCATGATAAGCCAATTATGCTGGATAAGTTCTACACAGGGGATCCTGAGTATTATAAGACAATCTTGAAAGTGACCTTTAGTAAGTTTAATATTATATATCATAGTTGTGTGTTACTATTATTCATATTCTAGGAAACATGATTTTTCTATTTTTAATCATACTTCTTACATTGGTTTACCAAATTGTTCACAATCAAAGTTTAAAATACTTTGGCAAGCAACAAATGAAAGAGATAATTTGTCAAGTAACCAAGTGCATGACTATATCATCATTTGGTATCTTTCTATTCCTACCTTCATTGATATGGGAAAAGCATGGCACTGAAGAATTTCACTTCATTTTTGTTATAGTTTATACAACTCTATCACAACTGGTTGCTTATACAGGTAAGTGAAGCGTATTATAGTCTCTTTAATAATTTTAAACACTTTATTTTTAGTTCTGTATAATTGCTCCAAGTGGTGGTCTATCATTGTGATACTGTGTGCCTATGTAGTTAAAATACGATCATTCCAACTAACTAATTTTATATAAATATACTAAATTAAAGGAAAAAGTTATTAATTTTGGTTCATATCCAAAAAAGTGGGTATACATATAGTTGATTCACTATTTTTAAGTGAGGTTACAATTGAGGTTTTTTGTAATATAGGTTAGTTTTCTATGTGGCGTGTGCAGATGTGTTCGTAATCCAATTTAAGGACATATTGCTAACTCAAAACCAAGGAATTATCAACAATCACCTAAATACCAACAAGTGAACAATTAAACACATCAAATATGTCGAAACGAGTGCAACCCCCATGGCAACCATTCGCTGAATGCAAGGAACCTGTGCTGAAACTTTTCAATAGTCTCACTAGGCAAAAGGAAGTCTTCGTGCCTCAAAATGGTAAGCGAGTAAATTGGTATAGTTGTGGCCCTACAGTTTATGACGCTTCGCATATGGGACATGCCCGTTCTTATATTACTTTTGATATTCTTCGTCGAGTCCTCACTGATTATTTCGGCTATGATATTAACTATGTCATGAATATTACTGATATCGACGATAAAATTATCAAACGAGCACGGCAGAATTACCTTTATGAAAAGTATACTAAGGAGCAACATTCCCTAGAAAAAATTCTAGAAGATGCAAAAATTGTAAGCACTATCAAAGGTACAATAAACGTAAAATAGTTAAATGATATTGTTTGTTGTGTAGGTTATAGATTTGTTTGCAAAAAAGGCAAAGGCTACTATTGATCCTGACAAGAAAACCATGATGGACAATCTTCTAGTAAAACTCGCAAAATGTGTAGAAGATTTGAAATTAGCTGTTAGTGATAAAAGCGTTGAAAAAGTGAAACAAGCCCAAGAAAACTTTTTGAAAGAGTTCAAAGATCCTTTAGCTGATTGGCTAGACAATCTATTCGGCGCTGAAATCACTGATAATGCAATATTCAGTGTGCTCCCTGCACATTGGGAGAGCGAATTTCATAAAGATATGGATTCCTTGAATGTACTCCGACCTAATGTACTGACGCGTGTAAGCGAATACATACCTGAAATCATAGAATATATTGAGAAAATTATACAAAATGGCTTTGCGTACGAAGCCAATGGATCAGTGTATTTCGACGTTAACACTTTTGATAAAGATGAGAAACATTACTATGCGAAACTAGTCCCTGAAGCTTATGGCGATACGAGCAGTCTTCAGGAAGGCGAAGGCGACTTAACAAGTACTGAACAAATAAACGAAAAACGGGCCGCAACGGATTTTGCTCTCTGGAAGAAGAGCAAACCTGGGGAACCAGCGTGGTCTTCACCCTGGGGAATGGGCCGTCCTGGGTGGCACATTGAATGCTCGGCAATGGCATCCGCAATATGTGGGTCAACATTAGACATTCATACAGGCGGCGTTGACCTAAAATTTCCACACCATGATAACGAAATCGCACAGTCTGAAGCATACTTTAATAGTTCAGAATGGGTGAAAAACTTTCTACATTCTGGGCATTTGACAATCGCCGGGTGCAAAATGTCGAAATCATTGAAGAATTTTGTTAGCATTCAGGACGCGCTGGCGAAACACACAGCGCGCCAATTGCGATTTGCATTTTTGTTGCATTCCTGGCGTGACACGCTTGATTATAGTAATAATACTATGGATATTGCCATACAGTACGAGAAAATGTTCAATGAGTTTTTCCTCAACGTCAAGGATGTTTCACGAGCTATTCTTAAGGGTACGGAGAATACAACGTTTGCTAAGTGGTCTCAGCAGGAGTTAGATTTGAATTCAAAGTTTGCAAGTGCAAAGAAAGCGGTACATTGCGCACTTTGTGATAATATTGACACGCGATCCAGTCTAGAAACTCTCAGGGATTTGATAACTGCTAGTAATTTGTATCTAAGGGACCGTAAACCTCCAAATGCGTTACTTCTGTATGACATTGCCGAGTACATCACCGAAATGTTGCGCGTTTTTGGAGCTATATCTGAACCTTCGCAGATAGGCTTCCCACTTACTACTGGAGGGTCTGGAGATGTAAGGATGTTCAAGAAGTTACAGTTTCCTTACATTTAATTTAAACCATTTTTTGCAGACTGAATCTACTGTTATGCCTTATCTAACAATTTTGTCGGATTTTCGCAGCGCGGTACGCACTCATGCGCGAGAACTTAAAGCAACGGCCATTTTGCAAGAATGTGATTTGCTACGAGATGAAATTTTACCAAATGTTGGTGTGCGTCTTGAGGACCGCGAAGGCGAGCCCAGCGCGGTTAAATTAGTCGATAAAGATACACTTCTCCGAGAAAAGGAGTTGAAAAAGCAGCAAGAGCTAGAAAAACAAGCGGAAAAGGAGCGGAAAAAGCAAGAATTGCTTGCTATTCAGGCGACCAAAGATGCACAAAAGAAAATTAACCCTGCAGAGATGTTCAAACTAGAGACTGGGAAATATTCTAAGTTTGATGATAAAGGTCTTCCGACACATGATATCAACGGGGTCGAAATCAGCAAGGGACAACTGAAAAAGTTGCTGAAGTTGCAACAAGCACAGGAGAAGAGGTACCAAGAGTATTTAACAAGCTTAAACAATTAATGTCTTCTGTGCTAATCAATCATAATTTAATAAAACATTAAGATTTAAGATGTTTAATCGTCGTCTTTCGGGCAACCTTCTGGCGGGTTATTCAAGTAGCGACAGATAATTTTTAGGAGACTGTCTTGTGAAGATCTTTGAGTCTCCACTAAACCATTGACGGCAACAACTGGGGTAAAAAATACCGGGGGGAAGACTGATCTAGTTTTAACGCCATTTCTTAAGTACAAAATACTGCCTTCTTGGCCTGATGCACATGTTGATATATTTTTTGCAGGTAAACCAGTTTCTTGCGAACACTGAAAATATAAGAATTGAGATTAAGACAGCGTTCAAATACTAAAAGATAGAAACTATATATTTGATACCTTATTAATTGTAGCGGTTGAAGTAATATTTCCTGCTTCAAAAACACAATTGACGAACTGTAAATCAACGGTTTGATTCTGTGTTTCCGAAAATGCGCATGCCTGGATTATGTTAGCTTGAATCGAATTAGTGCCCCCCACAATTGGTGACTACAAATATATTCCTGATGAAAATTGCTTTCACCTTTATTAAACATTATGTGACTTACGAATATTGCCCCATGAGGAACCAACTCTAGAATAATATGATCTTGCACCACAGGGTAAGCTGGTACAATTTGACTTTTAAAGTAGTTTTGGGTGTTTGTATCCAATGCGTCGTAATAGACTGTTACTCTTACAATATCATATCTCTAAAACAATGCGCATTACGCCTGTCGTAAATCACTGAATCAATTGCATCTTACCTGACATGTAACAAATAAACATCCAAGCAGTACCAACGTACAGGACAAACTTCCAGATATAGGAAACTTCATGATTCAAATCTCTTTCGAAAGTTCAACTCTAGTATACGAACAAATTATATTTGAACGTAGGTTTTCATGAACAGTACCTTAATACCTTTATGCAAATGTGCGATGAATATTTATATGAAATACTTAAACCGTTATCACAAAATTACTCGCAATATATGAATGTTTAAAAAATTTCCCATGTGCAAAAACAATGTACTAAAATATTTATAATATGTGTTTAATTCATTTCGCCCAATGAATTGCGCTTTTCGTATAAGTTACCTAACTTTACCCTGTATATTTATCACTTGCGTTTTTGCATAAGAGTTTATTTTTAATATACAAAAGTACTTGCGTACGTCAACCATTTGCTATCGCGCCATAAATATTAATGCATTCTTGTGAAATATACATGACTAACTATAATGTTTTTGCACCTATAATTGAATATTCTTGATGCGGTTGTAAATGACATCTTTACTTTGCGGGAAATAAGGAAGTAAGTGCTCCCAGTTATTCAAATGCAAACAAAGCATTTCCACATCTGTGAGAGCTTTGAAGGTGAATTGATGTGCGACTTTATTCTTGAAGAGTCCTTGAGCTAAACCAAACATTTCGTACTCGTGGAGCACGTCATGACGAGTTTCTATGTGATTTTCGTTTATAGTCACAATTTCCACACTGCCTGTGTGGATAATGTACATGTACCTATTGATTTCTCCATGATGGACGATGACTTCGTTCTTAAAAAAGAGTGCACGTTCAACTTGTGTGGCCAGATTGCGTTGGAATTTTAACTGGGTATCATGAAATATGTAGCATTTGTTTATAATTGGCTGGTAGAGATGTATCTTCAATTCATTGATTAGTGGTGAGGGCAGATATGTCAAGACAATTGGAAACTAAAAATGAAGAAAGTTATGGTATCTTTCAAAAGACTTAACTAATAAGTTACATTTTGTCCAAACTCTTCTCTTTCTAAACGGACGAGGTGATTTGTTAGAATTATTCTTTGATAGGTGTTTATGTTGATAGTCTTCAAGTATCTCTGTAGTTGATTTAGTTGAAAGTTAAAATTGATGATAGGTTTCACGCAAACCCAAACGCAAATAATTATTTGTACAATAAACACGCAATTAATCACTCGCAAAGCCATAAGATAAATAGTAATTAAAAACTTCTGGCTTATATAGTCAAAAGTAATACTTAAAGTGGTTGCTCCATAAAATAAATTAACAACAAGAATCAGAGATTTAACGTAACAATAAATAACTTCATAAACGTCATTTCTATCTATGTCTTCCAGTTGAATTTGAAGCAAACACCAAAGAGCTGAAAAATAATGTAATGCCATGCAAATATTCATTAAGGAAGCACTAAAAAGAATATCAATTATTTATCTCATTATTTAAAAGTATTTGAATACTTGCATAACTTTATGAACAAAAATATCAGCGGTTCCTGCTTTTAAACTTTGTCTGTATAAGTATTTAAATCGATACAAAGCCAATATATGCATTTGCGCAAAAATGGCGCATCTTCTAGAAAATTCTTCTTCCATAAGGTTGTAGAATAAAATGTACGAGCAAAAGATGGCAATTGTGCAGCCGAATTCAGCAATGAACGTCCATTTTCTTCTAAGAATTTGCTTTCTGATTAGTGCGTATTTGGTTATAAGTTCACTTCTTTCATTAAAGTGAGGCATAACAAATTCTAAGGCGTAAATGCAGATAAATATTAAGTCCAGAGCAAGATTGCAGTACACAACTATTGGGTGATAAATTAATAGACTTATTGGTATCAGCATAATGTTAACAAAAGCAAAAAATGTGAATATTTCATCTAAAAAAGTTTGTTAGATATTAGATAGAGTATTGGAATATTTTAAAAGTTTACCCATTATGTAATATAATTTCACACTTCTTACAAGTTTCATAGTATTTCGAATGATTAAGGATTCTCGGCGCTTCAAAAGATTAGACGCTTCATTGTTGTCTTCTACTTGATCATCAGACATAAAATCTTTGTATTCACTTAAAACACTTTTCAATTCTGTATCAAACTTTGAATAATTCTATGAAAAAATAATAGAAATAATGAAAAATTATAAACAAAATAATAATAATAATTTACCTTTAAAATATTGAAGTAATCAATTGATTTAATACAAAGCACGTCCACGTAATTAAGTGTTTTTGCTCTAATGGACATTAACGCTGTGTTATCTTTTGTAAAATATCCCAAAACACTGCCTTTTCCAACGGTTGCTTTGTAATTTGAACGAATAAGTTCAACATGTACCTATAATTAATCATTTACTACAGAAAAACAACTAAAAGTAAAAAAACTTACATTTCCTTCGTGTATAATGTAAAACTCATCACAAACATCGTCAAAGTTAATAATTACTTGATTCGGTAAAAAGTACATCGGTCTTGCAATCAAGGCAACAATTCTTAAGAAAGGTCTATCCATCGACCGATAAAGTGGCACTTTTCTTAAGGTTTCTCCGTAAAGAAAAGACAGCGTGTCTTGTAATAACGTCGTATGTAAATGAGAAAATAGTCTTGTTGACTAAACAAGTAACAGTTGTATTTAAAATGATTGTTTAGTTTAAATAAAAACTTACGTCAATTCCAATTGTTCTTTGCCAATAATACCTAGCATTTAAAATCAATTTATCTTGCATTGCCTTGTCAACCTTAGATTTCTTCATAAATGCTTTCAAATGTTGTACTTTACGTGCATATCCAACAACATGTACATCTTTAGAAGTACTAACCATACTTAGATAGTGGGGAATCAAATTCTTGATATAATATCCTCGTAGGAAAATTCCGAACACAAGAAGTATCACCACTAACATAAAATTTGTACCTCCTTGACCATAAATATCGGTAAAGGCCATTGAAAAGATGATACAAGTAGCCCAATAGAAGGAAATGGCGTAGGCATCCCAAAAATAAATATCTCCATTCAACTGCACGTCTAGATTGATATAATAATTTGAGCGTAATAGCCATGACTGATTCCGACAGTGTACAAACATTTGGCCTGAGTTTATGACGCTTTCACAATCAGCATGGATGAAAAGACACGCAAATAAATGTTCGATGACCATAGTAAAAGAAATACATCTTATAACTTTGCTTATATATGAAATATACTGGAAAGTAATTAAAAATAGCATTATAATTTCAAGTATAGTTGAAATCATGTAGAAACCTTGGAGTTCAAAATGTTTTCTATCTTGTACAAAACAATGTAAAACTTGTAAAGTTGTACCATTTTCCACATCCGCACCATTGCAAATAGTTTATAGTCATATGAGGTTGCCGTTAAGACGTATATCCAATCATAAGGAAATGCTAAAATAAGGTCAACCAAGAAACCATTCTGGAAATAATTTCTTAAGGTTTGTATAGGGTGTACAACCATAATATGCTTTGAATTTGGGTAGCATAGATATGACAAGATAAAGAAATCCATTATAGTTATGATATCACAGAAAATATTAATTGAGAATATGTTATTTTTTCCTGGTGGTAGAATTAACGCAAAGGGGCTTGTGATACCATAGGCATAGCATACAAGAACCCTTAATATTACCCATGTACTATACAAAAAACTCCAAGGAATAATAGTGAACGGTATCATAAAAAAGCGGAAAACGCCGAGCTCTTCTGTACTATAAGTTTCAACATAAGATTCGTGCCGTTTACGACAATATGAAATAACATTTATCACTTGTGCTGAAATAAAAAACATAAATTTCAATTCTTTTTAAAAACGTGCTAGAAACTTACGATTAGTGATCAAATTCTTTATAGTCTTCAAACTTCTACTGCTGTCAACAAGATACTTTGTAGAGTCACTAGACGTTTGTGAATTATTCATTAAAATTTCCTCTTGAATAATATTTATATAATTAGGAGACCGAAAAACATTTTTAATCACGTTGTTGACCATTGGGTAGTAGAGTAAAGCTTGTTGGAGAGCGGACCCATCGATAGAGATCAATATACAAGGGGTAATAGTCTTCAGCGTAAAAGTTTCCGGAAGGTTAAAGAACAAAGACGCCAGTCCAAAGTAAGATTGCGGTGAAGACTCACTAATGGGTTCAATTTTTGTATAGTGTCCATGATCTTCTTTATATATGCATTGTCCTTCTTTGATAATGAACATTTCTTTGTTAATGTTCCCTCTGTAAGTTATGGTGTCCTTTGCAGGAAGTAAATAAACTTTAGAATTAAGAGCAAGGCGTTCCACGAATTTAGATCCAATTTTCTTGAAGAGATCTATCTGCATCAAAACGTCGATACGCTCGGCAAACACTATTTCTGCGGAAAGTTGTTTGGTGAGATAGTTGTTATTCTGCAGCTTCAGAGAAGACTGGTAGAAGAAGAATGGATCATAGATGTATTGCAGTTTGTAATAGTTAATAAGCTTTGTATATAGCTGATGAGGCATCATGTGGTGTTTGGACATCAGTTTGATATCTTCCAAGTCTCTTTGGTAGTAAATCTTTGGTTTAAGTTGCAAATATTGAATGTGAGCCAAGTCCAAGAAGAACCACATAAACACAAAACATCCAATCAAGGTCAAGACTATTGAAAGACCCACATCTGCCTCTGATTCCATCCATTGCATCTCTAATCGGTGATAATTCATCAAAGAGACAAACAGAGAACTGAGAAATTGATCGTCCGAGCGTTGCACTTCTGTATTCGTTATAAATTCTTGCACTTGCTGTTTGCGGTACCAACTTGAAGGTGCACAAACGGGATAGAAACAAGCTCGTAAGAATAAGGTGATTGCTCCAAAATATACCGCAATGGTAATGGCTAGGACATAGAAAATAAAACGCTTGTAGTATTCATTGCGAATGTAGAGGATGTACAGTAAGTGAAAAAGTTTGTACACTTTGACTATGCGGTTTAATTTGAAAACGTAGTAGAGAAAGTTTAATTGCTCTTCGTCCATTCCCGTATAATAAAAGGCGTAAGTGAAATGTTCAAGGCACAACGCGGAGAAAAAATCCAAGTAAAACGACCAATGATTAATTCTCCGACAAATATTTTGTTTTACTTTGAACCACATTGACTTGTCTCTAAAAAAAGTAGATAAAGTTTATAGAAAATAATTAAAGTGGTTGTAGAATTTCATACTTAAATAATTTATGATCAGGATCTGTAGTTTCCTCTACGCAAATTATTATTAAAATAACATCCAACACAAGTAAAATTTCTAGCGGGATAGAAATTAGGTTGAAAGGTGTTGGAAAAGTCCTATAGAAGGCCACCAAATAAGGATAACACACAGCAATTATCACGCTAACGACAACCATCAGATAATTCCACATCGCATTGAGAAGCAAGTCATTATCAACTTTTCCAATTATTGAGTTCTTGTAAAACAGCAGCCTTCCTGTGTTTTTCTGATAATTACAGGATGTTGCCACATTATACAATATTTTATTGGCTTTCTCAGCAATGGTGACGTTGTACTGCGGAGGGCGCATCATAATTGTTTTTTTCCGTTTCTTATTTTCATAGAGTAAGTTATTTGTAGTTTTGAATACTAAACGGTAAATCTCTGGGAAAGCGTTCAGAGTAGTTACAAGAAAATCTTGCTTCGCTAAGGATAAAGTTCTAACATATGTGAGACATCTCACTGTTGCCTTGCTTTTAAGGTTTAGCATTAGCCCAAATTGTCCAAGACAAGTTCCAGGACCAAGACATATCATTGAAGTGCAATCATCTTCCGCAAGAATTTCAACGTGCCCTACTATGATAACCACCATTTTGTCAATAGTGATGTTTCGTTGGTAGATCGTTTCTGTCGCATTGAAACAATTACGTTGCATTTTGCTTGAAAGATGGCGAATAAAACTATCAATTTTATCGTGTTTTACGCCAAAGATGTTTCCGGCCTTAAGAGCTGGAAGATTGATATCAAAAAGCACATCTTGTACCAACGACCAGTTGACGTTGTTCAACATGAGGTTGCATTCATTAAGAGCTACTGAGTCCTTGAATTGTTCGACATTTTTATGATTGTCGTGCAACTTTTGAATCAAATCTTTTTGATCGATTTTACGAAAATGGGCTATTAATGTCTTTGTAAACGTTTGCAGTTTTATCTTGCGTTTGTTATAAATATTCGCCATTGTAAAAAACATAGCGCATAAATATGCAGTGTATAAGAAAGATATAAGTGAGCATAGTATAGATGAAATGTGTATAAGTATGTGGTTCTTTTGTGGATGGCCAAATCCTGCCAGAATTTGGAAGGACATCCACAATTTTGACCAATAATGGTCAAAATCAGCGTGTATGGGTATCTCATGGGTTTCAGTAGTGTTTGTAAATTTTGCGATTACATTATAGGTTGAGAGAGTAGATTCATTGATCAAGTGAATGACCAAACCCCACCATACTGTAAACCCATGAAGAATAAGCAACCCGTACAGAGCAAACCAGTATATATGTTTGAACACATAGAAAGTGGCTATTTGAACCACGTCACTTACAGGATTGATAGACCAGTATAATCTCAAAGGACATGTAAAACACCGAGATATAAAGTATCCTACATTGATACCATTCGCCTCCCATGAATTTCCTGTTCGCTTGGTGACATCATGTTCAATCATCCAATACGGCAACACAAGGATAAAGTTGTATATCCATTCAATCCACGCATCCTGGGCTCTGCACTTCATTGAGACATAGAGAAAATAAATAACATCGCTGGTAATTCCGCCCCAGTGGGCTATCCAGAAAAGTACGGTGCTTTCATGTTGAAAAATTAACACATAGGGTATGAGCACGTAATGGGCAATATTCACAAGATGAAAGAAAAATGCTAGGATATTTTTCACTTGAAAATGTTCGAGAACTATTTTTCTGGCTTGAATTTTCTCTTGTTGAACAGGATGTTTCCCTGATTTACTGCGCGAAACGGTTTTCGTCCGGCGTCTTCGTGACGAATTCTCAATATGGGATTCAGTTCGTTGAGGATGGATCGTTATAGTGGTCCAATCATTTGCTTGTGATTTAATTGCAACTGGTAGGGGCTTTGTTGTGCTAAAGGCTCGTCCTAAAATGCGATCAGAAGACATGTTTCTTGCAATTCACACAAGGCACGCACAAAGACAGTTGTGTAGAATTTAGAACATTAATTGTTATATTTGTTTATATTTATACATATACATCCATATTTACTTAACAACCATCCATAACCGACTGCGATTATTCATCGTAAATAGTTTTTATAATGTATAGTTATCTTACAATATTTACATTAATAATTGTCCTTTGTATGTAAAATCAAGCTAATTTAAAATAATGTTGACTCTTTAGTTAGCTCTTCTCAGGTTTCTCGGAAGTTTTTTTAAATTCAGACGCTATTTGTTTAATTATGGGCATTCGTTCCCTAAGACGTTCCTTTGCAGTTTCCACATCATTTCCTTCCGCCAATACCACACCTACCATATCTACAAACAAAATGTATTCCGAAAAATTACAATCAATTTAATTTTCAATAACGCGTTAAATCTTACCATGGTAACTTGTAAGCTCTTCATGCTGTTCTGCTGTAAGAAATTGCTTAAGGTAACTCAGCAAATAGACGATATGTCTGCCGCTGGCATGAATTAAACATTGCGTTGCACTAATGAAAATGATTAAGGTGGCAAGATGTAAAACCATTGGAGGATCTTCTGTTGTGGTTAATTCCTCAAGCAATGCATGTTTATGGTTCAATACTAGAACCCGATCCTTCTTTTTATCGATCTTCTTCAGAATCATACTACAGGTTGCCAATGCAGAATCAACTCCATCCATAAAGTCGTCAATGTTGGGCGCATTGAGGGTCTTGACAAGTTGGGTTAACGGCGCCCGATATTCGGGTTTCAATTCATTTATAAATTTAATGCGCTGGTCGTTATTAAAATTATCCACAGTTGTATTGCACCCTTCTTCGGACGATATGTAATTGAGCATTTCATTGACGAAATCAGTCGCCTGCGACTTCAACAAGTATTTGTAGAGATGCGCTTGCACATCTGGAGGGAACAGTTTCAGTCCTTTCTCGAACATCCTTAAATCCCCAACCAACGTGTTCAGTTTATTCTGAACATCGTTATGGGTTTGTCTCCTGGAAGCAGTGCGATCGGCAATTGTAGTTTTATAAATTTCGGCCGCGATTTGCAATCCGATTTCGTTCAAAATGGGGTGTAAATGCGTAGCAACCGCCTCTGTAATATCATCCAAACTTTCAGCTTCAAGCACTATCTGAATACTTTGAGTGATTTCTTCTGCATTAATAATTTCCAAAACAGACTTTTCCTGTAGCGAATCATCAACACTCTCCGCGACTTGCAAACGCTTTTTATTCTTTGTGCTTTTGGTCTTTGTTTCTCTACCTTGTGTTCCACCACCACTCTTACCACCGGTCGCCTTTTTCCTACGTTCTTCCCTCTTATCTACTTTACCCTCGTCTTCATCCCCTTTCGACCCCTTTGAATGGGCAGCAACCTGTAATTCGGTTTGATATTGTTGATACTTCCCAGAAGTGACTAGTTGTTGCGCATTTTCCTTCACTTTATCTTCGCAATCTTTCACCAGAGTATCAACAAACGCTTTACTAAGAAGATAACCATCTAAAAGGACGCTTTCCTTTTGCTTTTGGTCGTTCAGTAGGCGTTTGAGTACCAACTGAATGTCCTCCTCATTGAACACACTTGGAAGGGTAGCACGGAGGTCTAAATGCGACTTGGACGCAATACACTCTTCAATGTCCCCTTGAATACGATCAAGAAGCGATGGCGCAATTGCACATGAGCTCAGAAAATGCAGATCTAAGCTGCTCTTCTTAAGGTACATCTTACTATCACTAATGCCAAGTCTCGCAAGAGCATCAAACTCAATATAACCGTTTTGTTTATAGAAATTATGCACCCATTCAGTTTGGGAGCGCGCGTATACATTAGGAATGTATTGTGCGCCTTGCAACCGACTGGTTAAGCTTCCGTACATTGAAGCTTGGTCAAAAAGGGTAAAGAAAAGCTTTTCAGAGATATCCACTTGGCACAAAATAGCTGTTACCGGAACTGGGCGAGTGAGACCAATTAAAGCACCTCTAATTTTTGCACGAGTTCGTGCAATAAAACTTTCGGTGAAAATAATTCTTGAGTCATTTATATCCTGCAACCCAAATATCAGCTTCCCCAAGTTCTTCTCCACAATGTGAGCTTGAATGAAGTCTGCGGGAAGATCATACTGCATTGTAAGATCACTTATGTTTATTTGGCCAGCTTGAAGCAACTTTTCATTGATTTCCCCCGCAATTCTTGTAATATAATTGGAGTCAACCAGTTGACCCAGAATGCAAGTAATGTCTTTCTGGGTCTTTGTCACTTCGCCCAAGTGAGCATTAATGTGCGCCAAGTCAACACCGATAGTTTTTGACAACTCCACCAGGTTAATCCTACCTCCAGCAACATATAATTCTCCGAGAATCTCACTTACAAGATGTTGAGGTGTCAGGTACTCTTTGCCATCACTGGTAAATATTAAATCAATGAGCTTCTTTTCCAACAACATGGTGACTATTTCAATACAGTTCCGCTCCGAAAGTCTATAAATGTTAAGAATTAGTTTTAAGGGCATTCCCAAGGGATGAAAGTAATAAAATGATCTTACCTCTGTGCTGAAGAGCTCAGTTGGACTTTTTGAAAGTCCGCTGCGAGTCGTTTTACTTCTTCCCAGTCAGCCATCCTGTTGCGCTTTTTATAAACAATTAGCTAATTATTGACTTAAAGTAATTGATAATTGTTTAGCATATGGATTTTGCTTATTTGTCAACGTTTGTCAACGAAACAACTAGTAGAAACTAAGTAAAAGATAAGACTTTTCCCAGGATTATAACTACTACTAGCGCCACTATTAATTTGTGATTAACTTTGATTCAATTTTTTTAAAATTTATTTGAATAAGATTCTACAATTTCGATTTATAAGTAGTTTAAAACTTTTGTGCTAGAAGACTTTTCAAAAGAAAACCACAATAAAGTCTATTTTTAGCCGTACCAGCTCTACAGCACGTTTTAAAATTGTTTATATTTAAGAAAAGATGGCATTTCGATTATGATTGATCGCTTATTCAAGAAGTAAACATGCATCTGTTTGAATCACGATTAAGGAGCAATTGAACTGCAAATAAACAACAATTGTTATTGATTATATAAATTCACAGATGTAAATGCGTTCAAGTTTAATTATTTTATTTTTGTGACCCCAGAATATTTGCGCAACTTGCGCACTTAATTAAACAAATTAAGTGTCAAGGCATGTTTTTGTTTTCATTTGGATCTTTAGAATTAATTTAAGATGTATAAACTATTGGAATTGTTATAAATCATTACAAAAATACAACTACTTATACATTTTTTGTATTAATTTTCAGTTAACAAATGTTTCAAACAAATGCGAAACTTGACCAGACAACATTTTAGTTACTTTACTTTTATGCTTTTGAAATATATTGATATATTATTAACATACAAGATATCGCCGCGTATTGTTCTTATCTAAATATGTACGACTAATACACGTTTATTGAGCTATACGGTCAGTGATAAGAACATACGCTGGATTGATTTGGTGATTCGAGCGGGGAAAGCAATCCACCATTGCGATGCATCGGTTGGCATTCACATTTGTACAGCACAAATTCCTCCTGCCTTTCGAATGTTTGAATCGTTTTGCGTGATTTGAGGCAAACTTCTAATCGCGCTTTCAGTTAAGTTGCAAGTGCGGTTCGAGCTTGAGTTCAAGCGCTTTTAGCGTGCTGTGCGCGTGTCGGCTTGACTCAAACTTAATCCAATCACAATCGAACTTTACCTATTATAAGTACATACACTTGAGTGGAAATGACAGAAAAGCCAAAAACCATGGAAGAGAAACAAGATCTCGATACCTTAATGGGGTACTTAGGTCAGTAATTTACATATAAAGTTCAAAATTTAAAAGTAATATTTCAAAAACCATTAAGTCCTTAATACATAGATTCATAAAGTGGCAATCAAGTAGCTCAACGTCTTATCAGTGTATCACTTATATTTACTTATAAATTATTGATTGATGAGCTGAGCTAGATAATAATATACTTAAATATTTAATGTGTTTATAAATAAATTACCAACAACAAAATCATAAAATTAATGCTGGCGCCAGTACTCTTTTTCTTTACGTAATATGCTTGTCCTTAATGGTATTGCATGTATTTCATATGCAGAACTAATTAATTTAAATTGAATAGATATAAAATTTAAAATTAATATGTGTTTAATTAGATCATGGTAAAATAGCATTGCTTTGACCCACAAAAGCAAACATATTACATATTCAAAAAAGAATCAAATTCCGGTAGCGTTTTGAAAAACCTTGATGCAAATGAACTCGAATGAACGTGAAACGCAAAATATGCACTAATTTGTGTCTCATTTATGTGTTTATTTCTGTTACACAATGACAGTAACAATTGTGCCATCCAAAAAAATACTATTTGCCCAGGAACAAAAATTATTTTTAATTTAAAATAATAAAGGATATTTATTTATATTCCAGTAAATTGCTAACCAACAATATACAGGTAATTAATTACAACAGTCAATAATTCGTCCTTCATAGTAGAGTGCACAGTGGCACAAACTATTTTACAGTAAAATATGTATGCATTAGATGTGGATCAACCGCAACCTACGCTGATATACCTATTGAATATCATTTGCATTTTGCACAATACATATTGAAAGTATAAATCATTGTAAATATAATGATAAAAAAGACAAGTTTACTTAGTTACAGTTCGCTTTTACAACAATTATTATGCTCATAGAGGCGCCAATATGCCATGTGCTGGCTTGCACTTGAGGCGCATTCATATTGACAGTTAATTGAAATGCATTTAAAAGGCACGAATGAGCAACAACAAAATGCATATTAAAATTGATTACCATAGCGTTATGTAGCTAACTTTATGTGGTTATAGTAGTTCAGAAGCACTTCTTCCAGTTTGTTTTCTTATTACATTGTTGGTCCGTTTGCGTTTACACTCGCTTATCATGATAAACATACGCATTTAGTTGTCTTATTTGAAAAATTTATAGTATTTACATAGTTTGTATAAGTGTTACTTATTTGCCAAAGTAAATTTGAAGAGAAATTAAACCAAGAATTTTAAACTTTCCACAAACACCTTGCTAATTAAGCAAATACCGTAATCTACAAAAATAACTACGCGCTTAATTATGTTTATGCAATATAAATGATGGAAGTGAATCTCCCGACCCTGAAGCGTCTTGGATTAATAGATTAATTCAGCAATTGCAATTTCTTTGTTAAGGCTATACTGAAATGTAATTAGCAATTTTACGGTTGCACATTGTCAATTGCATAATCACCGGTTCGCCTTGCTTAATGAACAAATGTCTTACAAACTCATAAATTTAAATTAAAAGGAACTGTAATTTTGACATTTATCTGAACTTTTTAGGGGATTGGGGAAAATATCAATGCTTTCAGTTTATTCTCCACATTCTTGCTGCGGTAACTGCAGGAATTCATATGCTTTCGTTAGTTACTGTAGCAGCCGTACCTGACCATAGGTAAGAAAAGACCAGATTTCTCTGAATGAAAGAGCTATTAGCTAATATTTTCTTAAGATGTTTAATTCCACAACAAGAAATCAACCCTCTGCAATCCAACTACACCCTGGAAGGTATCGAGAAGTTCATTCCACGTAAGGCCAATGGCGAACTGGATTCTTGCAACGTATACAATGGTTCGTCTATGGATGACGTCACTGGGTGCTCACATTGGGTCTATGACCTCACGTACTATCAATCCTCCCGCGCAATTGAATGGGACTTTGTGTGCGATCGCAGATGGATGGGTGCAGTGGCCCAAAGCATCTTCATGTTTGGGGTCTTTACGGGCGCGGTAACCCTAGGAAACAAAGCAGACAAATATGGCCGAAAGACGATATTCTGTTGGTCAGCCTTACTCCAGCTTATTCTTGGAGTGGTAGTGGCATTCACCCCGGAATACTACTCCTTCGTTATAGTTAGATTCCTCTTGGGAATATTTGGTTCAGCTGGCAGTTACATCACTGGTTTTGTACTAACCATGGAACTGGTTGGTGCCAGTAAGAGAACCGGATGTGGTATTGCGTTCCAAGCCGCTTTCGCCGCTGGTATCATGCTAGTCGCCGGCTGGGGGGCGATTATCAAAGATAGACAATGGTTACAAGTTGTCTACGGTCTGCATGGGTTGCTTTTAGCCGCCCACTGGTGGATAATGGATGAATCGCCCCGATGGCTATGGGCTCAAGGGCGCACCGCAGAATCGGTGAACATCATCAAGAAAGCTTTAAAGATGAACAACAGCCCTGTAGCTATCGACGAATCCCTATATGTGAATGTTGTAAAGTCAACTGAAGATACTCAGGAAGAGGCCGGTGTTGGCGATTTGTTCAAAACTCCCAACCTGCGCATGAAAACCTTGAATATTTGCCTGTGTTGGTTTGCGAATTCTATTGTGTACTACGGATTGTCCCTGAGCACAGGAAAAATGAGCGGGAATCCTTTCCTCATCCTCTTTCTCATGGGTCTGGTAGAGTTGCCTAGTTATGTCATCACTGTATACCTCATGGACCGCACTGGTCGACGAGCGCTTATATCTTTCTACATGCTCACTGGGGGTCTTTGTTGTATTATAGCTACCCAATTGACTCAGGGGAGCACTGTGGCCACCACTATTGTCATGGTGGGGAAGTTTCTCATTGCTAGCAGTTTCGCAATTGTTTACAACTACTCTGCCGAACTTTTCCCAACCGTGATTCGCAACTCAGCCTTGGGGATTGGCTCCATGTGTGCTAGGCTGTCGGGTGCAATGACTCCGCTCATTACGTTACTCGACTCTTTCGAACCCACACTCCCAGCCATCATCTTTGCAGTGATAGCGTTGATTTCCGGTTTTCTAACACTCTTCCTCCCTGAAACCATGGGCGCTCCCATGCCTCAGAGCATAGAAGACGGGGAAAAGTTCGGTATTGGCGATACCTGTTTCACAAGTTGTACTGGTAAGAGAAGTCGCTTGCCTTCGAAGAGCGAATACGCGGTACCTTTACAGACTGTCGGAACAAAGGAAGTTAACGCATAACTACATACCTTAAATCTGGGGATACAGTTCGCTAGAGTAAAATTACCATTAAAAGACCACTAATTCTAAGTTTAGGCTAAAGTAAAAGTAAAGCGATTGCAATAATCTTTTATTGTGAAGTAATGACAAAAGAAAGTCCACGTGTTTGCACAATATTGGTCTCAAGTTTAGTTGCCACTTCTTAACCACCTTACATTCTTCCACAAATCGGAAATTTCGGTTAGTTAATCAATTAATTTCATTTCAGTACGTCACAACATTTAGTGTCCATTCACAAACAATGTAACATCATTAATTATTCTTTAAACGATATCATCGTATGTATTTGTTGTTTGTTTTTTCTTTGTTTTAAGTTTCATAAGGGCTCGGATAATTCTCCACGAACAAAAACCTAACTGCGAATTGTAGGTAAAGAATGAAGAAAGCTGCAAGAATGAATGTAAACATTATATAAACCTATAACTTTATATACCTATAGTGAATGCTGAAGTAATCGAAAATATACATTAAGCAAACTAAGAGTAATCGTGTGACCTGTGTCGTGCATGCGCAGGACCAATATTAATACTATTGCTTCTGCATTCATTAAACCCTAGCTAATGTAAGAGAAAACTTACAAGAGAATCAAAACAATTTAAGTTTGCAGTATAATGATTTGCTGCAGTGTCGTCACTCACACTGGGCAACATTTGTTTTCTCTGCTTCTAAATAACGCTTCCGTATTCAATTATAAATTACGATTGATTCATATTCATACGTACACATCCCTAAATTAATATATTTACTTTTGTCTCATATATAACCTACTTAGAAAATCTAAATCTGTACCTGAACTGTCATTAATTTTTTCAATAACTTCAATTTACCGTGTCAACTCGCCACGTTATATTTCATATTCATTTATATTATATTGATTTAGTTACTGTGCCGCCCTCGGTCACACATCTTAATTCCAGAGGCTGGCTGCCGCTTTTACTAACTCAACGCTCGCTCTCCGCACGTCTATTGGTAAACGTTTGATGAAGATGATGGCACACAAATTGTCAATGTTTCGTTTTGTCTTTGCGCATTGATATGAAACTCTTAAAATCCACACAAAAGAACTGGTTACCTCCGATTAATATTGACGCGTTGAGTACATAAATGCAGTGATGAAATCTTATGTACAATGTAATTAAATATATATTGTAAAGTAGACGTTAGATAAATAAACTTAAGTTGCAGCTGCGCATATTCTATTTGCGCCCTTGGCGTTTGGGCGTTTTCCTTGTGGGAACCGTCGGCGTGCTTACTTTCGGCGTCTTCGCCTTCGACGTCGATGCCACCGGTTGTTTCGTTGGCTTCACCTCTGCAATAACAAACAACACCGATAAGAAATATTGAGTAACAGCACATAATGCACAATCATTCATTTTACATTAGACTACAATAAGACACAATACAACACGAACATTAAACGTAATGAAGCAAAGCCGTGAAGCTTAGAAGCAAGCAGTACCTTTCGAGTTGGGCGTTTTATTAGGCGTAGTAGCGCGTTTAGTCGTGGTTGGCACGGCCACAGCCCGCTTCACCACCTTCGCCAGCGCTTTCGCTTTCTTATTATCGATGACCGGACTGGGACTGGATTTCGTACCTTCTTGTGCGCTTCGCCGCCTTGCACGCTCCAGGCGACTCGCCGCGCCGGTTTTCTTCGCCGGCTCAGAAACGGGAGTTGCAGGTGAGTGATTCCTCTTAGCACGCGTGCGCGATGTCGATTTGGACGCGGATCTCGCGGATCGCTTTGGCGGCGATGCTGAGCTATCGGAATGGCGTGACCTGTTCAGCTTACGCTTGGAGGCTTTCTTCTTAAGTTGTTCTTCTTCCGTAAAGAGTGACACATCCACTTCAAATAAAAATAACATTACTTTCAAGACTTAAACAACTTAGCTGGCTCTAACTTACGTCCATCTGGATTGTCCTCAGTCATTGAATCGTCCAGGGAAATTGCCTCGCCCTTCTCAACGGCAATCGCTCGTTTCAAAATGCTATCGGTACGCTCTTTTTCCTTTGGTGGCAGCCGATACTTGCCCTTTTCCACGCGCGTCAGATCCAAGTTAGTGAGTATGCACTCAAAATCAATGAAGTCGTAAAAGTCTGGCGCGTAGATCTCGCCCGTCTTGTCATTCTTGTCCTGAGAGAGCCAGCGTATCTTAATACGCGCTGAGCTTTTGTACACGTTTTGTACCGCCTGGCAGACGAAAAATCCACCTTCGGCGTTCCTAACAGCTAAAAATTCTTGTCTAAAAGTGAAAAAACATATTAACTTAAGTACTGCTATATAAGTGATATCAATCGACGACATACTTATAAAAAACAATCAATCGGGTTTCGTTTGATTTTGGTGTGACGTTTTGTTGTGTGATTTTAGAAATAATTTCCAACTCAGGAAGTGGACTCTGATAGTGTTGTGTCCGGACACGCACTCGTTTAGTTCGACTGCTAGTGCTCGGCGACTTGGTGATTTTGGTATCACTGGAGGTGCTAGCCTTCTGTGTTGAGCGTGGTGACTCGCCATCGGCGCGTGGCGTGCGAGACTTGCGCTGAGGCGGAGTGCGAGGTGTAGTAGCTACCTTTAAAGGTGACTTCGTCGAAGAAGTGGTTTCCTTGGTTTTCGGCGGTGAACCGGAAGCCTCCCCTTCTTTAACATTATCAGCTTTGTCAGAGTCTGGTGTTGTTGTGGTGACTGCATCAACAACTGACTCGTTTTTCTTCTCGTGCTTTTCTGGCGAGCTTTCTCCGTCTGCTTTCGTCTTTGTATCTGTGGTGCTACTTGTGGTATCTACATTGCTATTTTCTACAACTCCATCTACACTCTTTGCCGAAACAGCAGGAGATGTAGTGTTTTTTGCCTGTGATGGCTTAACAGGACTTGGCTCTTTATTCTCCACTGGTTTTATCCCAGCTCCCGGTGACGTTGCAGTGTTACTATTGCTGAAAAATATCAAACATGATAATTAAATTCAGTTTATATCAAATATAACGGATCTTACCTAGAAACCATGACAGCTTCCGCGACTTGCGGAACTTCAGATGGCTCTGGAACCTTATCATTCTCTGGCGCAGTAATAGAAATAGCAGGTACGCTGAGATTGTTTTTCTGCGGCGACGTATGATTTTCCTTTTGTTTTTCTTTATCTTTCTCTTTCACCTCTACTTTGCCATCCACAGTCCCATTGCTTTGGGGCTTGTCCTTTTCCTTATCAGAATCGGCAACAGCAATCGTCGCTTGCTGCGAGGCAGGCAGACTTTGCGTCACCGGAATGTTGTGATGCTGCTGTTGGTACTGCTGCGAGAATGCCTTTGGCGGACTGGTGGTTGTTGCGTTATTGGCACCCACACTGGCACCACCTCCGCCGCCACCGCCACTAAATGCGTTATTTATGTACGGCACCTGCTGATTGCTGTTGCTCTGCGCCATGCTGCCTGTGGGGCCGGCGCCGTGCATTGGCTTATTCAGTGTACCGCCGCCGGGCTGTTGCGGTTGTTTTGCTTGCACTTGGTTCTCGAATGTGGCGCTCATCACACACTTAGCTTACGCATTAATCCTTCAGGAAGAGCACACACAACACACTTCTGCCGTCAATTTCTACTCCGCGATTACTTTTTGCACACCAATCGCTCGGTCGAGGTGATGTATGAGCACATAAACAGCTTGGGGGGAAGGAGTCGTATTTGCCTTGCTATCGGCGTCGGATCACACCAAAAATGCTTACAGCGCTCACCGATTCTCACGAAAAACTACTAACACAAGCCTACTCTGACTGACTAAATATTTAACGATCAATTATTGATACGAATTTGCTTATAAGCATTGTATTTTTGGCGGTAATTGATAATTTTAACACACAAACACTACGTTCGTACTTATGGCGTCCTCTTAATGCGCGCTGTTGCCATTGGTTAGGCAACGATAAGTTGGGTTTTCAAAAACGTTCATATTTTTATATAACCATTTATTTTATGTTCACACTAATCAATTTAAATTAAATAGATACATTATTATGTAAATAAATTTAACTTTTAACTGTGTATTGCATAAAACTAACACATTTTTTAAAAAGCAATAGGCGTCGACTTAGAACTTTTTCTATGCAACTTTCACAACGCAAAATGGCTGATTTCAAAGAATTTTAATTATTTATGTTGGCTTTTATGATCATAATTAATTTTTTGACATATTGCTTAAATATTAAATAAAAACACTTAATTGTTAGTTGTATTTT
This sequence comes from Aleochara bilineata, assembly GCA_003054995.1. Classification (NCBI taxonomy): domain Eukaryota; kingdom Metazoa; phylum Arthropoda; class Insecta; order Coleoptera; family Staphylinidae; genus Aleochara; species Aleochara bilineata. The sequence goes on along the minus strand of NBZA01010448.1, from coordinate 92,727 downwards.
AAACATAATGTTATACATCTTATATAAATGTTTATATACAATTATTAAGTTACCAATCTATTGTGACAAATTAAACCTAAAGTATTAATTTTTATAGTTAAAATTGCATATATTACATATATTCATAAATCTATACTATAAAGACAAAACTTTAGTAAACTTTTAAATGTAAGTAACATCAGTTGCCTAAGGTTATATAAAATTGGATCTGTCAAACAACACCAACACAGGTTGATTTATCAATAATCGCACTCAAGTTGATACAACTAAATGAAAATATCGCAATTACAATCGTTAACAAAATGCATCGGTATAAATAACTACCCATTAGCTTACCCGATGACCTTATTGCATCAGTGAACACATTCATGAACAATTACACGATGGACAATTGAGTCTTGGGGTAATAAATTGTTATAAATGCGTTGTGCGTGAGTGCGGTACAAAATGTATCAACATCGGACGATGGTCGACAATATCGCTGTTCAAGCGTCAACAATTGATTATCATTAGCTCGTGTAAGAATGACTTTGTCGCCGTTGAATATGTCTAATGATAACAGGTAAATTATTGGTCTACTCGTATTAATCATGTCGTAACAACCATTTGCTACCAAAATGGATAATCGATTGATTTCTAGATCGAATAGTCCAAACACTAGTCCTAAGAGCAGCCCGCGGCCATCGCCACGATCGCAGCATAAACGTGAGCACGCTCGTAGCGATACATACTTGACTGTATGTTACAAGGATAAGGAGCCGCAGTTTCCGTTGCAAAGCATGCAAAAGAATGAACAATCTCAGTTACCTATTGTAAGTTTAGCTAGCAGCTGTTGCTTGGTAACCACTGGTTCATTTGTTTTTCGTTAGTTACCCAGTCCTGAAATATTTCAACCTCTTGTAAAAAACGGTGACCCGTCACCACAGTCAGAAGGGAAATCGGAGAGCACAGGTGGAAGTTCATCAGGGAAACCAAAGAAAGAGCAACGCGGTAAAAAGAAGCCGCCGTGGTACAACGTTTTGCTTTATCCAACATATAAAAGTCGCTCGGAGGACTTTAAGCACATTTTTAAGGATGTTCCGGACGACGAACGATTGATTGTGGGTGAGTAAATGGCGAATGTAATCTTATCGATGTTTGTGGAATATTTACATAACGTTCATTGTTTCTAGATTACTCTTGCGCATTGCAAAAGGAAATTCTCGTACAGGGAAGGCTCTACGTGACGCAGAACTATCTATGTTTCTACGCAAACATTTTCGGCTGGGAGACTAATGTCTCCTTTATGTGGAAAGATGTTACCGCGATGACCAAAGAAAAAACAGCACTTGTTATTCCGAATGCTGTGCTCATTGCGACAAGAAGTGAACGATACTTTTTCACGAGTTTTGTGGCTCGTGAAAAGGTGTACTTGATGCTGTTCCGTGTATGGCAGAACGCGCTTATGGGTCGTCATATGAACCAAACGGAAATGTGGCAACTCGTAAGTGAAATCATGGTGCGCTTATCAGCACTTTTTGCTAAACTGATTATCGATTGGCCACCGTAGTCGTCTGATAAAAGTATTCAACTTATTACGATTTGCGTTTCAGTCAGTTTTAAGACCGGCGGATATCAGTTTCGATTAGTTACCAATCGTTTTACGTTTTAATTACGCAGGTGCATAATTCGTATGGCGCTGAATTGGGTCTGACATCCGATGACGAAGACTACATAGCTCCGGGCACGGAAGACGACAAAATATCCGGTAAAATGTCCGTGGATTCGTTCTCTGAGGATTGCAATAGCAACTGTAACCTTGATCTACCCAGCGATCCGGGCAATGGAGATGGCAACGAAGACAAACAATCAATCTCTCCGTCGGATAGTAAAAGCAACGACGAGCCTGTTACAACCAGAGAGAAGTTAACTAAAAGTGTGCAGGATAAAAATGGCGGTATGCCAACGGACATGTCGGATACTTCCGACTCGGATCGAGACAAAGAAAGGTACTTCAGTTCGTAATCGCTCAGCAGTCGCCATTATGGGGATTTTCATGCAGTCAGTGTTGATGTCTCAATGTTTATTTGTATTGCAGGCGAACGAGTTCGAAGAATGTACCCATACCTCGTTTAAGCTCACCGTTTGCACCTTACGATCCTTTATTCACCCCGTCACACGTTCCTGATCCCGAGCGCAATCCTAGCCGATCGTCTAGTAACGAGCTGTTATTGTAAGTTTTCCATTGCAATGCTAATGAGTGAAGTGAAGTCAGGAGCTTTATTAACAAACAAAAACGCATTTTGAACTTTTTCAATTCATTTAGCATCATCATGCTTGATAATATTTTGCATTCGTATGGCTTTTTGTTTTCAGCCCAGTGTGCGCCGCTTTGCACGAGGGTCGTAAGCTGATGAACGAAGTGATGCCTTTCCACATTGATCACTTATTCACGCTGCTCTTTACAAGCAGCAAATTCATATTGGACTTCCACGCTTCCCGCAAGACCGCCGACTTTACGCAGACAACGTGGGCGCATAATGCTAAGGATAATACCAAGAGTCGCATGGTTAACTTAACTGTAGCTTTGAACCAAGCAGTCGGGCCAAAAACAGCGCAAGTTACTGAAACTCAGGTAACATAGTTTGACCTTTCCTTTTTTGTTATAACAATTGTGTCACTCTTAACTTTTTCATAGTTTATGCTACCATGCAGTAAGGCGGGACATCTTTACTCCATCGACGCAGAAACTGTGAATGCGGGCGTCCCATATGCCGATTCGTTTTGTATTCTCTTACATTATTGCATTCACCGCATCGCAGAGAACCAAACATCTATTGCTGTCTATGCGCAAATTAAGTATAAAAAGTCAGTTTGGGGGTTGGTTAAAGGCATGATTGAGAAAAACTGTTGGTCGGGGTTGGAGGATTTTTACTTATGTCTGAACAAGGCTTTATTGCGCGAAGCAGAAGAGTACGCAATTCCCGCAGTTAAGCGAAAATCTCGTCGGAAGCGCCGCCACCAGAGCATTCGCTCACCCATATTGGAGGAAACGCGACCTTCTCGCTGCTCCGTGGTGAAAAATCGCGGGGTATTCTTAACGCGCCGAAATTCACAATCTCATTTTGCAACATCGCTAGTCTTCGCCGTACTTATTCTTCTAGTAGTTTTGAATATCTTTCTATATTACCGACTATGGAGTCTTGAGGAGTCTTCACCACAGACAACAATAGACCTACAAGTGTTGAAGTATTGAATTTGTTCAATTTAATTAATTTATGGGTATTTTACTTTATTAATTTACAGGGATCCTCCGAAAAATCATGACGAATGGATCAACTTACTTCAGAAACAAGAAGCTTTACATACAGTGGAGATGCAGAAGTGGCAGAAACTCTTAAAGACGGCTGTAGGTCTTTTAAAACAAACCGAAGAGTCTCTCTTGCAATTGCAGAAATCTATTCACCCGAATTACACTAAAAGAATCCTTTCGATCATTGAAAGTCAAAAGGGACAAGCGCAGGTTGATACGGATACGGGTACACCTATTGCCAAAGACGATTTATAAACTAAAGCTTAAAATAATTGATGTTACCAGAGTTCATCTCATTCTTCTTGACTTCAAACGGGAATTAAGTCAAGATTTTAATCTATAAATGTGCAAATAACTGTTAGAAAATCACCTCACTAGCGGAGGGAGTCAATTTGTTGTAGGGCGTAGAAAACAAAGGGAAATAAGCAAGGAACTCGTATGAAATATGAACCATTGCTATATTATCTCGTTATGCGTCTATCAATTTAGTCAAATTTGAATTGTGATGAAACGCTCCTTTTATTATTGTTGAAAATGTTATACGGTTTAGAACCGGTGTGGGAAAACGGATAAACAATTAGCGGGTACTATGACTTTTGTTGCATTTTATTTAAAGTGATGGTAGGGAGGATGTAGCATCGCACTTCATTGAATGTACTGCATTTTCTTCTTAATTGTTTAATTATTTCAAGTGATAGATATTTTTATTGAACTATTATTATACACATTCTAGCTATACACAGATTTCTTGATTTTATTTGGGAAACCGTGAATATTCACTGAGGAAAGGCTGTATACGTTTATTGTTATATAAAGATTAATATACTAATATCTCATTAGTTAACAAAACCAGTATCTTATCAAATATTTACATCTTTTCTTCCTTATCAACGAGGTGAAAGTATTTTTAGAGAAACAGTAAGAGAATGAGAGAAACTTGATCGAGATGTGAAAATGTCGGCCTTGAACTCAAAAAGTAAGACCAACTGGAAAGTTTAATTTAGTTCATATACAAAAAGTGAACAGCCGTAGCAACTGCTGTCAGTTGACGCGCAGCAAGCGAAGAAGCAGGAAGCAATATTATGAGTGGAATTAAATTATACGCGGTGTCTGATGGTCCGCCATCACTAGCAGTGCGCCAAGCGCTTAAAGCTTTGAACATTGAGTATCAATTAATCCCAGTCAATTTTAACATTGGTGAACATCTTACTCCTGAGTACGAAAAGGTTTGTTATTTTGAATTTGAAGCAAGGTTTCTATTTAATAGCCTTTATGTTCTAGTTGAACCCACAAAGAGAAATACCAGTGATAGATGATAATGGATTCTTGCTCAGTGAAAGGTAAGTGAAACCACGTCCTTGATTCTCTGTGAATAATCATTGCATTCGTGCATTCCAGTAACGCTATCTTGCAATACTTGGCGGATAAATACGCAAAGGATGATAAATTATACCCGAAAGAACCGAAAGCCAGAGCACTCGTAAACCATCGGTTGTGTTTCAATTTGGCATCGTATTACAAAAATATTGGAACCCATGTTGTACGTATTTATTGAATTGTGATACTATGATTTAATTACCTAAATATTTTGATTTAAAATTAAGATGGCGCCAATTTTCTTCAAAGTTGAGCGCTCAGACTTCAGCCTGAAGATGGTAAACGTCTCTTTGAAAGTTTTTAATGAGTATCTGCACCGTACAGGATTCAAGTACTCTGCCGGTGGTCATCTTACTATAGCTGATTTTCCGCTAGTAACAGCGACTATGTGTCTTGAAGCCATAAAGTTTGACTTGACTGGTTTCTCTTTGGTTGATAAATGGTATCGGACGTTCAAAGAAGAACATCCCGACTTGTGGGCTATAGCCGCAGAGGGCTTGAAAGAAATTCATGATTTTGAATTTGTTGCGCCACCTGATTTGTCCAAGCTGGACCATCCATTCTATCCCGTACGAAAATAAGCGACGAGTGAAACAAAAACGAATGTTATTGTTGCGCTGCATTTATAGTAGCATGTGACGAATAAAAAATGAATCATGCACAAGATAGCGGTTGATAGATTTCCTTAGTGTGCTCGTTGTAGTTAGAAAAAACACACAAATTGCCTGATAAGATAAGATTAACTACTAACGTGCACCCATAGGTTTAAGCGATTGAATCTAACACACTTGAATGCGACTTTCATTCTGCATAAGAAGTATTAAGAATCATGTCAGACATTGACAATATTATTGGTGCTTCACTTGAAATAAACAGTGAATTAATACTTGTTAAGTATGATGTAAATCTACCACTCTCGGATAATATACGCTCGATTGTACTCAATTATGATCATTCCCATCCTGGAGTTTTGGCAAGTATTAATATAAATTAAACTTGATAAATTTATTTGTAATTTTTGCAGGATGTAACTAAAACATATCAGTTAAAGTTAATACCTAATACAGATCACGAACATTACATAACCGAGGAGGATGTAAAACGAGATATAAAAAAATCATGTCGTTTAAGACTAGTTCCTACAGTTCAGGAAACTGTAGAAGCCTTATTTGAAAATATTGATGAAACATTGCTCTTGAAACTATCTCATGATGATGTTTTTATAACGGAAATAATTAACACACAACGCCATGAAGTCTTGATTGACTTGTTTCTAGGAAATACTCTGACTGCAGATGGAGAAGCAGGTGCATTAAGTATTTTAAATCGAGTAGTAAAAAGAGGATATATAAACCAATTCAACGATGAGCTAATGTTAAAAATTATCAATATTGCGAAAAGTAATAATGCTGTAACGCACTTTGCAGTAGCAAATCTAATTATAGTTCTTACAAACACAAAAGATTCCTTTAACACTAATAAAGAATTTGTAAGATTTGAAGGTAAAAATATTATCAAAATTTCTAAAACTAATATTTTATTGTAGATAATGCAACATTTAAAAGTTCTTGATTTAATGCACTATTTCAAAGACTACATCTACAAAAGCAGAGAACCGTTATTCTTCCAGAATCTTTTACGACTCATAAACACAATAATATCTATTTCTAAGGCGGACATGCGCGCTGCGATTTTACTTGAACTCAGCACCAAACAAAACCGACAACTTATTTACGACTTCCTCGTAACAACCCCAAATATTGATAAACATATTGCAAATGGAGTGTTCATTTTACAAGCACGGCTTCTTACAAATAGTTATATCGACTATTACAACAACCGTGCTTCAACTGTATCAATCATGAATAACGAGTCTAACCGTTCTAGTGTCATCAGCAACTCTGACTCTGAAGATCAAGAAGTAAAGAAGAACTGGATTAGTAATTTGAAAAAAACCGAGTCTACTTTCTCTTTGATCAGCGAAACGAACTTGACGAAAATGCCATGCTCGCAGTTGGTGTCAATTTGCTTAGAGTATGGGCGCAAACATTACAGCACCTACTTCAAAAGCTTGGAAAAGTCGGATTATTCATCCGTTGGTGAATTGTATAACATTGCTTTGAATGTGATCACATTACTTACGCGGCTTTTATGCATTGGAAGTAAAACGCATTCATACAACTTCTATCTTCCCATGTTCTTTGCTCCACCAGAATTGCAAACTTCGAATGAAGAACGCAAAGTAGAATTTCTCGAAGAACTGTTTGTGAAAAGTTTCATATTGTTCTTCCGAAGTAAGAGTGAGATGCGTGTTACAACTCGTGATGATTTTCAAAAGGTAGGCGTTGAATGTTGATAAAAAATATAGTTTGGCTTAATATTGGCCATTGTGTTGTAGCTTTATCAGGTGGTTAATAAGCAACTGCGTATTATTTTTGAAGAACGACCGACAACATTTATCGAATGGGATATGATTGCCCGTGATGTGAACTACAAACGTGTACAAGAAAAATTAAAGGAAGAAAGCGAAGAACAATGGAAGTATTTATTCACACATAATCCTTGTCTTCAACAACTAGCGGCGGAACGCTCAAACGAGAATGGTTTAATTATCCAGGAACAACGCTTGAATGTTTTAAAACAAGGGTTAACATTCCCTAATATGTACAAAAAGAAGGGCGACAAAGCAACCCACTTTTTCCTTCAGCTACGACCAAATAATCAGAAGATCCTATACAGTGAATACGCAAATAACGAGGAAGTTCCTGGAGGAGAGAAGTATTTAATTTCTGTTTGTGATATTAAACATTTGATTGTTGGGGATATTTGTCCTTTGATCAAGGGACATCTGTAAGTGTTTTCTATGCCTAAACAACGTAACAATCTGTAACAACTTTTTTACATTTTAGCGTACCAGCAAGTAAAAAGAAATGCGTGTTTTCATTAGTGTACTATTTAAATCAAGAGAAACTTAGCTTAGATTGTTATGTAGAAGGCAACGATAAACCCGAAATGAACGAGGACGTAGCAAGGCTCTGGAAAGATGGTATAAACATTCTACTCGGCAAAGATATAAAGGTGAATAACAAGGAATACATGGATGAACTAAATGTTTTGAATGAAATTGATTGCGCTATGCAATTAATCGAATTGCAAGATATTGAAATCCCAGTTCAACCACCGCCCATACCAGAGACAAGTTATAAACCATTAGTCCCACCAAAGCCCCAGTTCCTAGTTCAAGGTAACTACCGATTCTACCCGAACCTCAGTTAAATATAATTATGTACTCTGTTAGAACGTGGGTCTACATTATATTTATTAACTGTAGTTGTAATTATATCAATATTATATGTCAATGCAATAAAAATCAATGTATTATCTGTATAAAGTAGCACTAATTAGAAAACTAATTTAGGAAGTTTATATCAGAGTAGTGGGGAGACACGAACGCGTTCGGTTTTCTGTGACTAGCCGAATGCGCGCCATTCTAGTCGCCATCTTGGAGTAGTCCATTTTAGTGCAAAATTTATTGAAAATACTGCAACTTTGCGTCCAGAATTCTACCGGTCAACTCGCCAAATTCTTCATAACTAAAAACTCCCACCGTTAAAACGTAAGTTGCTTGTTCGAGTCGTTTACTTGCACTTGTACGTGGACAGAGTGATAGCACGCGTACGCGCACATTTCTACATAGATAGTTAGTATAGAAGTAATCATTTATCTTCTACAATTAAGCATTATTTTGTTTAAGTGGAGTCTAACATGTCACGCTATCGTGAATGGGATATCACATGCAAGGTGTACGTGGGTAATTTGGGCTCATCCGCAAGCAAGCACGAGATTGAAAATGCGTTCAGTAAGTATGGACCTTTACGGAATGTTTGGGTTGCCAGAAACCCACCAGGCTTTGCTTTCGTCGAGTTTGAAGATCCACGCGATGCCGAAGACGCAGTTCGCGGCTTGGACGGAACGTAAGTTATTTACATTGAATCACTGTGATAAGTGAATAATGGAAATTGTTTTTGGGTACCAACAATAGACGATGCTGTGGAACCCGTGTTCGCGTAGAAATGTCCAGTGGACGCTCCCGCCGTGGCGGGAGTGGAGGCGGAGGTGGTGGTGGTCGCCGAGGGCCTCCAAGATATTCCAGGTATGAGAGAAAGTATGCACCACTTTTATTATATTCAATTTTAATCATTACTGCTAGCTTCAGTTCTCACAATTTACATTTGTAAGTTGGTTGAATACAGTACTGGGGGTTCTACTTGAAAGTTAGGTCAGCGACCTTGCAGTTTCTTCAACGACGCCGCAATCATCGCGAAAGTAAGGCGGACGTGTGTTGAAGAAACTGAAGGCCGACCACCAACAATAATGATAATGTAGTAGTGAAATGATTGCATGCAAGGCAAGCAAAGCTAGTGACTTGCTCTTCCCATTTGTGATGTTGCGAAATTTGCTGATTGATGAGACTAGCAGCGGTTAAATGAAATCTTTTTGGCGCACATTTGCAGGACAGCACCGCTGCTGTTGTTTACTACTACTCCCCCCGATTGAGCCCCAATCTTCCCTCCTGCCTGGCCACACATCTCATCTTTATTAAAAATCAAAACATCGACCACCACACCACTACTCAACAGTACTGCTACTACCAACAACCGCCTCCGGTTCGTGTGTGGACGATGCGAGCTTTTCGCCAGCGGCTGCGTCAGCGAGAGCGCCTAGGCGAAAAGCTCGCGGGCTCGCTGCTGCACACCCGACAGTTGTCGCACCGCGTCATCGGCCTACAGCTTGCCGCCTCACCGGTCGCAGCGCCGACGCTTCATTCTCGGCCCCTTCGTTCATCATCTGACCAATGCGTCGGTGCCGGCGTCGCCGCCTCTCGAACACCACCAAATCGACAAATCCAATCAATTCAAACTGATTTACCAACCAACCAACTCGTCGTCGCTGTCACGTCTCGACCGACTGTATTGTTTGCTCATTACAATTTGGTAATAATTCAACTGATATGTATAATATTTGGTGGTATATGATGCATATAATTTCAATTCCAAGGACGTACAGGCCTTCTACATCTCAAAAAGAAAACAACCAAACGCTTGATCAATCAAATCACTACTCTATTTGCATTGCAAAGCGGCGGCTTAATTGGTTTGGTTTTTAGTTTGTTTGCAAATGAAATTTTTTGAACATTTATCAAATTCGAGTTCAATCAAGGCCACAGGCAGACAGCGAGAGGCATGTAGATATTTCAGAACACACTTATTGTACTTTTTGTTGGTTTTACGTTAATGTTGTGTTTCTTTTATTAATTGTTACCAATAATTGTTACCGCCATTGTCTCACGGAGAGTATTTTTTCCTGCGTTTGTTCATTACTCGTTGAATTCTTCCCGGTGCACTTCAACGAGCAGTGAATCCCGTGTCCCTTGCACAGGAGAGCACCTTACTAATTGACTTTTCTTCTTGTAGGTCACGTTCACCGCGGCGTTCGCGCTCGCCGAGGTCCCGGTCACGTAGTCGCGACCGACGAAGCCGATCAGATTCCAGAGATCGTCGCTAGAATAACAAACATTTTGACACATAGAGTATCGAAATTATGTTGTTTCGCATACAATTCTATCTATTCATTAGGTCCAGCTTATTAAGTTACATACATTTACGAAGCGAGCACGCGTCCGTAAGTGTCAAGTTATAGTTTCTTTTCACACAGCACAATGACTGTGTTTTCAATTCTACGAGAAAGGGATGTATGTATGTGCGACATTATTATAGATCCTTAGGGTTAGGTAGAGAACGTATTATTGTGTCTTATATTGTTGATTCGGATTGACACTTTGGTTTAGTGTTGTTGTACACCTGAAAATGATGTGGAAGGGCGAAGATGAGTGTAAAATGCTCGGAATATCTTCGCAACGTGATTCTTTATTTACATATTTCTATTTTACACTACTGGAACAAGTGGAAAACAATTTACGTATTTACACATTGACAAAATGGCTGCTAGAGCCATTGATAAACATTATTATGACGGAAACAATTATATTTCATATTTCTAATTTAGTGAAAGTTAAGTCTTAGGTTTACTACATGATAGAATGAATCTTACAATTACAATTTTCAATACAATACCAGAATAAAAACCAAATTTGCATTGTACAAATGTGATGATGATTGATTACATTTGCATATAGAAAAGAAAGAGAAACTATTGTAATGTGAACGGTGACCTTCACACAAATGACCACAGGTACCGCCGCCCCTACATATATGAACATTCCACTACGGGATCATTGTACTACTGGATTGGTGGCAACCGCAACGGCGGAGGCGGCGGCATAGAATTGACTAATACACGTGGGTTTCGTGTCTGGCACTGCTGGCGCCTGACCTGGCCTTTCGGCTGCTCCACTTTCAGTTTGGTATTAACTGAGCAACCCTTAACGTCGCTGCACGCACACGCGACTTCTTTCAAAGTTTACGAAGTAATGCGAAAAATTGTGCATCATGCCTTTTTGGAGTTTCTTCCAAAGACGACCACCTCGTCAACGCAATCTTCAAGAAGGATTGTTTCAAATTGCATCTCAGACTTGTAGCCTCCTGGTGCAAGTGAACAACACCAATAATATCACTTTCGGCGATAATGCTACGAATATTAAGTGTAACAACGTGCACAATGGAGCCACCTTGGATATGGAAGATATTACTAAGGTGGCCACAACCACCTTCAGTAAGACTACATTTACGACCAAACAGCAACAGGACGCAGAGTCTTTAGTGGTGTTGTTGCCTCATAAGAGCCGATTGCATCGTCAAGGATCCACTTTGCGCAAACCGCGACTTTCAGTAAGTTTAAGTGTTAAATGTACATAATTCCCAAACCATTATTAGGAAACTTTCGTGCAAGTATATGACCTCGGTCATTTTTGTTATTTCCTGACCCTTGAAAAGTTCGTTAAGGTCTGTTTTTGTTTTCTTCTTTATTACAAACACAACAACATTAATTCAACTAATTACATGCTCGAATAGGGGATTTTCTTTTATGCTCTATCAATCAAATACAAATCTTGTTTGACAAGTGAGCACTGTATAATGTTCATTATATCTGTTTAAATATTTATAACGTCTTTATTGTTAGTTTTCAAACATGACAATGGTAGTAATGGAATAACCTACTAGTTTGTTACAATTTATTGATCGAGAAGAAAAATAGCTGTAAGACTACGCGTAAACAATTTTTCGAACTTAAAAACACTCGTTTGTTATCGGAATTTGTAGATAATTCCAGTTCGTCGTAGAGTGAATTACTTTCCGCGTTTTTGTCAATCATCTAAATTGAAATCGATGGACGTACTGGTCATGCATACGCTTTTATGTGTTTAGCGGTAACTTATAATAATATAGGTCATCACCGCCCACGCATGACTGCAATCAAATGCAATCGCTGCAAGTGCGCAAAGGGGTTCTCAAAGGGTAGCATTAGGCGAAGGGCTGCATTCGCGCATCGATTTCATACTATGCAATGAACTAGTGAGCCCAGAGCACTGGTATTAAATTGCTGAGTCAATAAATTCTTGATCAGGGATAGTGCTTCTTCATTATGCAGAAATGTATATTGATACAAACTAATTTTGTTTGTTTTGTGCCGCAAAGTTAATTACTTTTTATGACGGTTTCTTAAAGTATAGCCATTAGTAGTAGAATAATGTAGTAAAGGTGAAAGGTAAATTGTCACGCGTTTAACGAAACAATTAACTCGTTTATTAAGGTTTTAATAAGACGATCGATCAAATTGTTAAATCTTACAGGCAACGAAACGTAAAGCACAGTAACATTAAATCATAATTTACATTTTTGGCTCACTCATAAAATAGCTAAAAACGCAAAAATAACAAATATTTGTTTTTATGTATATTCAAATATTTGCATAGAAGTATAGGCAACTTATCAATCACGCAAATAAGCTGTCTCCCCACTATATTTGTTACAGCCATTGCATTGTTTGCTTTTATTGGGTTTCTTATCAGTTTTCGCGCGTAGTAAGCAGTAAATGCGCATCGTTAGCGTAATTCGTTACTCTACCATTGATTTTTAAACATTTGATCAGTCGCGCATCTAATAATTTTCCTATAATCATGAAAATAAAATCACCTGTGTTAAAGCGTGAAGTGGCTGAAACACCTGACCATGAAGTACATACAGTCATTTCCGATGAAGTTAAATAATTAATGTAAACGTTCTATTTTTTAGACTGTGCTGGAAGGCCCGACATTATCGAACGACGAAGAAGGTGAACTATGGCATCACGGCTACGTAATACCTGCTGATCATGATAGTAGTCCAAGTAGAAGGTAAGTTAATTTATTCCTTGATGCATTCACGATTCAGATTTATTAGCATCTAATTGACACTTTGCGTTATTACAGATGGGGGAATAAGAATGCATGGTGTCGTCCATCATGTATACCCATATCAATCATTTTAATACTGATCTTCCTAGTTGTTCTATTGCCCGTTCTTGACCAGGCCACAGAGAGAGCTTTACAGAAACTTAACAAGAAAACAATTCCGCCGGTGCGTAGCAACACATGCAACTTGAAATTAGTCGAAAGTATTCCCGAGGGGCTCGTTTATTCCAATAGCAGTATATCTAATCCCAGCACATTTGATAGTTGGCTAGAGTTGATTGAAAATGCTGAGCATACTATAGAAATAGCGTCTTTTTACTGGACCTTAATGTCAGCTGACGTATTTCCTGATCCGTCGTCAAAGCAAGGAGAGGAAATCTTCGAAGCGTTGTCACGCGCTGGCACAGAGTTGGGAATCAAGGTGAAAATTGCTCAGAATATGCCTAATCAGGAGAATCCAAGTACGGATACGGAGATCTTAGTAAAACGCAAAGCAGCTGAAGTGCGCAGCTTAAACTTTAATAAACTGCTCGGCGGGGGTGTATTACACACAAAGTTTTGGATCATAGACAGGAAGCACTTTTATATTGGTAGCGCGAATATGGACTGGCGCGCATTGACACAGGTTAAGGAAATGGGCATAGTAGCCACTAATTGTTCAGTGCTTGCAGAAGACTTGGGGAAGATATTTGATCAGTATTGGAGTTTAGGCTCTCCTGTAGCGTCAATACCTGTCCATTGGCCCAAGGAGTTCGAAACGTCGTTCAATATTAGCCATCCATTAAACTTGACCGTGGATAATGACACCTTCCAGACATATCTTTCGGTAACTATCATAGATTTTGATTGATTAATATATTTATACAGTGATGAATCACTATTCGTTTCATTTTATGCGACAGAGTTCACCTCCGCCATTTACGCCGAAAGGTCGATCTGATGATATCGACGCCATTGTGGACGTCATAACACGCGCCGAGAAATTTATCTACATTGCCGTGATGGATTACTTTCCATTGCTCATCTACGGCCCGAAGATTAAACTATGGCCGACCATCGATAACGCACTGCGCGCGGCCGCAATCGACAATAAAGTCGAAGTGCGATTGTTGATTAGCTGGTGGAATCATTCGCGCCCGTCCGAAGATTACTTTTTAAGATCCTTATCTGCAATCACTGATGCATATCCACGCGTAACAATCGCAGTCGTAAGTAAACAAACAAGTAAACAACAATGAGCAGATTAATATATTTATACCGATTTCCAGCGTCGATTCATCGTACCAGCTGATAATGATCAGCAAAAAATTCCCTTTGCACGAGTGAACCATAATAAATATATGGTTACTGACAACACGGCTTACATAGGGACATCGAATTGGTCTGGTGATTATTTCACCAACACGGCTGGAGTCGCATTCGTCTTTCATGATCCGGTTTATAAACGAAACGCCAGCCAGAGTACAATCCGCAGCGAATTGCAATCAGTGTTTGAAAGGGATTGGAACTCTAATTACTCACATGCTATCGATGATCCACTTCATTAGAATAATGCACCGTGTCATAGAATTCATTTTATTTATTCATTCATCTCATAAGTAAGTATTAAATCTATTTTTATTCGATACCTTGGTTTTTATATCAAATTAACGAAAAGTTCTCTTCTTGTTTATGGGATGGGGTTAATGGTACCTTTTCTTCCTCATAAAGAGAAAACAATTGATCCTTTTCTACATTGTTCTGCTTGCTAACTATTTCGCTGAAATGTTCTTTTAGTAGCGGTGACGTTGACCCTGAATAGTTTGAAGGCCCTGGCTCCGAATGTAAGTACTCATCATTACTTTCCTCTTCTTTGTCGTCAGTGTCTAAAAGTGCGTCTAAATTTCTCTAACTTTTCCAATTGAAATACACCAAGAATGAAACTCCAATGACTATTGCTAATAGTCCCAATATTATCAACACTCTTAAAGTGTTTACCTAGATGAGTTAATTACTTAAGTACGTGTATAGATTGTTGGTAACTAATATTTACTGTTGTGTCTTCTTCGTAAACTTCCTCCCAATCTCGTTGCACGACCAATTTAACATTTCTCACTAGGATGTCATCAGAACGTACACCATTTGACACGCAAATATAAAGTCCACCGTCTTTAACTTCTAAATGCTAGAAGTAATTTATTTATAAATAATATTCATTTACCGTGTCATACTTACTTGTATGAATAATTTTCCGGAAAGAACTTCGTATTCATATTTAGATCGGTTGTATTTGTTTCCAGGACCAATAACAGTATTATTTCGGTCGTATAACTGCCAGAACATAAAGTTGTGGTCATTATCACTACTTGGACAATGCAACAGCGCGGTATGACCTTCTTTCACTTCAATTATGTTTAAATAATTTGCAATACTAATTTGGATAAAAGTTATTATTAGAGCGCAAAGTAATGATAAAGGTACAAGCATTGTGGTTAATTATTTAGTCTTTAATTAGATCGGTAAATGTGTTTCGTTAAGGACAATGTTTTGGCAAAGAGCAATGGATTATTAGTTATTTATATTCCAAACGGTTAATAGGGTTCGTACAGGGCTTCCCTCTTCTAACACGGCAGAATCTCGGAAAATCTTGTTGTGCGAAAACATGTTCTTGGGGATCAAGAACCAATATAACAAGCGCAAATGGTTCGACAGCTGCCGTTGTATGATGATGGCAGTTGTTGAGCCACTAAAAATTTTTAAGTCCCAGTGGTAAACAGTGGATGTATTTCAGTTTCAACAGCTCCAGATAAGAGCGCTCGGTGGTCGAGTGGTCAGCGAGCTTGCCTATCGAGCGCGCGTTCCGGGTTCGAATCCCGGCCAAGGCGACCGGCACTTTTTAAGAAATTTCAAAGTGCCGTTGGCCATTGGACATCAGTAAGTGGCAGAAACGACCACCAAGAAGGCCTCCAGAGGATGAAGGAAGAGTAATGAAAGAGTAAAATGAAACAGGTCAAAGTTCATTTTCAATTTTTGCGTTTTATGGCTTAAATATAAGCTTGACCTAAGACAGTTGGGTTGTTAACCCGCCCGCCCCGTCAGTTCGACCGTCCAACTCTGTGGTTCGTTAGAGACTGACTCCCATTTCCCGATCTTAGTTACCATTACAATGGGAGCGGTATTGCCATCTACAGACTCCTAGGAGTCTTAATATTACAGGAATCTATAAAGTCAGTAAACTTTAAGAACTTACAAAATATCGCCGGTCCTGGGGAATGAACCCGGGATGCCGGCTCGGGAGACCATCGACGCTACCACTGCGCCAATGAGTGTACTTGTTGTATGCTATTTTTTCAAAATGATTACAGTTTGCAGCTATTATAATAATTTAATACATGCATTTATTGCACCTTTAAGTAGATTTAATTTGTTGTGTGCCACTCAAGTATACCTTTTAATTTGTTAAAATAGGTAATAAGGTAAAAACTAGACAAATGTCATTTTTTGCTCTAAAACTACTTAAATTTCAACAAGTTTTTGAAGCACTTCCTCCGTGTTATACAGCTATCGATTGTTGTTTCGTACCTTTAATTTTATATATTACTTGATAATAAAGCTATAATATTATTGCAGTAACAACAAAATATATAAGAACAATCAAACCCTAATTTTAAAAATAATTCCAGTTATGCTATAAGGTTCTTACATATGTTTCATTCTCGTCATACCTTCCTCTCGGCATTCACTCGTGCCATGTACACACCATTGCCTTAATTATCTCTTCTATAAGCAATATTTAATAATTGGTAACAAGATTCAATATAACCTTAATAAACTGTTGTACTGCGCGCTATTTCTGCACTTAGGTTATCCATAACTTTATGGGTGGGGGAGTCATTTTGTATTGTTGTAGTCTGTAAACAGTGGGAAAAAATAACATCTTTAGTAAGTTGTAAAATAAATTAAATTGTAAAATAAATTCAACTATAAAAGATGACTAGTGAAAAACTATGGGGTGAAATACCTCAAAGCGAAGGCATTATGCCGAGTTTGCTTGATCCTGGTGTATCTGTGATGATAAACAATTCTATGATAAGTAATGTAAATTTTATGAAAAGATTGCAAGAGAAAGATGAAGACCTTACTAATGATGATGTTCCACCTGAAAATTTGGAGTAAGTCTTTCATTTTATGTATACTGTAATTATAGGTTAATTAATTGGTCTTATTGTTTAGATTGCAATCAATGGATCCTATAATGCTGTATGCAATTGATTTACATAAGTTTGCAGCTAAGATTACTGAAGAAATCCAAGTGGTGGAGCTAACTATAGAGTCCAATGTAGAAATACTACAACCTAAGGATGGTGTTCAGAACATTCCACAAATTCCAGAACCTCCTCAACTGTACTTCAAACATTCGACTAATTTTTTAAACTTTTTGCCGAAAACTAAAACTCCTTTCTCTGAAGGACAGCCAGTAGTCTATCCTGAATTGAGTAGAGCTGTAGCCAAAAAAATTTTGATGCAATGTGTATCTACAATGTTCGCACATATTGGTTATGAAACAACACATAATGGGACGTTACTGTTGCTAACTGATGTCTTGGAAGAATTTCTGAAGAAAATTTGTCTTAAAGTAAAAACTACATATGAAGAAGAAGAAATCGAAAATTCATCTGTAGATAACTTTTCAGTAAGTATTATTGTGTACTTGTTTGTATTATTTATGTGTTAATAAGAACAATTTATGCGTTTTTGCAGTATTGTGCTGAAAAAATCTTGATTGATTTTGGTTTTGGTGGGTGTAATGGAATCCATGACTACTACCAAACAAGAGTATTAAAATACACCAATACATTATATAAGCGATCCCAAGAGCTGGTTGAATACTACCAGTCATTATTAAAACCAAAGGATACCAGCAGTGACAAACATGTATTCTCCCTAAGCGCTGATCATGAACAGGAAGGAATTGACTTTCAAATCCACGCGAATTTTGATGATGTGGGCGATTATGATCCGTATCAAATAGGACATCAACTACTTCAAAACTTTGAGGCTGAGACTGGGTAATTATTTTACTTTGTACCTACTTGTTATTATATTATATTTATTGTTTCAGATTGGGAGATATTTTAGAAGACGATCAAACTAAGATCATAGCATCAAGTAGCAAAAGAAGTTGTAATAAATAAATTATAAATTGTAAATAAAATAAGATATTTTTAATTTAAACTTCGTGTGTTTTAAAAAGTTATTTTGACCACTTTAAGTTGGCCGTCCAACTACATGGTCCAGTCCCGATTTTTGTTACCAATTCAATTATTGCTTTAATAAAAAAAACTAATCACCAATTTGCGAAGCTCCATCTAGTGTTTTAGCAGTACCCTTTCCAAGAACACTGTAAACGTAAAAAGGTATCAAGTCATATGGTCGTGTAGTTCCCGCTGAAAATAGTAAATAATCAAGCATATTTACAACACTAGTGCCTTGAAAGTGATAGGTATTAGTACAGCGTAATTAGTTTACAATTGCGTAGGAAACAAAAGGCGTGCTAACTAGGTAACATTAATTAATTATACAATATTATGAAATTGTCATCTGACTTTTATAGTGTGCTTTTGGAATATTTGCTTTCCACAACAACCATGCTTCATGAAAGCATGATTATTATTTCCACGTGTTAGTTCCTATACCCGAGTACTCATTAACATGGGGTACAAAGCAGCAGCTCAAGTTTTAAAGTATGTATAACCTTAAATCTGGATAATATTTAATTAAATCACTATCTAATTTTATAGAAAAGCAGATTCTCTTAAGGCTAAGGTATCAGCTAAACATCAAAACCTTTTAAACGATTTACAAGTTTGGACAGATCAACAGCAACTGCAAACGATTTATCATCAAGTGCTAGTTCTAGATTTGGAATATGCTCTTGACAAGAAAGTTGAACAAGATTTATGGAGCCTAGGGTTCAAGAACCACATATCCATTTTACAAGAACAGGCCAGAGACAAAAAGGTAATACGATTATAAATTGAATTTAAGTGATAATCAATATGTTTCCTGACAGAATCCAAGGAGAACCGAATCACAAGGACTTCTGTCATGGTGTCTAGAAGCAGCATCAGGCTTTTACCTGACTCTACTTCAAGAACTTTGCTCTACGTATGATCTAGAGTTGCCATTTCGACGTGCGGGCGCAGTATTTGGAAAGTTGCGTTCTTGCAATGACTCACCTAACTCTATGCCTCAATCATCATCATGTCTGTACATTTGCCAATATTGTCTGGTTCATTTGGGGGACATTGCGCGATATAGGAATCAAAGACAGCAAGCAGAAAGTTTCTATAAGTAACTATGCATAACACTACAAATTGATCAATATTTAAATGCCAAATTGTTATTCATTTGACAGACATGCCATCTTAGTATCACCATACAGTGGTCATCCCTACAACCAATTAGCTTTGCTAGAGGCAAGTCAAGGTGACAAACTCTCAACAGTTTTTCAATATGTCCGAGGCATTGCGGTGAAAAATCCGTTTCCAGCAGCGATTGCCAATTTAACAAAGACCCTGTCAGCAATGATTGACAAAGATCAGTAAGTCTTCGATCAGTGACTACAAAAATAAATATTTATTGCGATAATTTTATTTTAGAAAAGTAACACAGGTGCAAACCAAAATGCGCGTCAACGAGTTCATTAACCTATTCTTGAAGCTACATGCTTTACTTCATACTAAGTGCGACTTTAATCAGGCACAAATCTGCTTGAAAAGCATCAACGGAACTATAACTGCGCTTATTGCAACTCAAAGCTTCACGCAAGATCAATTAGTGATGATGACAGTTATTAATATGTTCGTATTACAACACATCGGGGAAGGCGAACTCACACAGGATGAGAAAACCGCATGCCAAATGGCTTTAGCTCTCCTTGCTGGATCTTTGAGCGCGTTTCTATTGCCTGTTTATACTTTGAAAGCTGATACTTCTATCTTAGACTATTGCGCTTTGCCTGCAAGTAAGTTATTTTAACTATATTTGCATTTATCTACTACAATCTCCTATTATTTTCAGTTCGTTTATTACTTATGTGGATTAAAACTAAACCGGAATTACTAAAGGAAGTCGAATTTACAAGTCGCTTACAGATTTGGCCAGGATACTGTAAACTTTTAAACATTATAAACGAACATATAAATACCGAGTATGATACTGAAAACTGTACGTTTGTAATCTTAGAGTTGGTAGTTTTCTCTAATCATTTAAATTGCAGACGCATCAAAGCCGCTTTTTTACGATAAAGAATTGCAAGGATTTATTCCTTTACAATCTGCATTTTCTAATATC
This sequence comes from Aleochara bilineata, assembly GCA_003054995.1. Classification (NCBI taxonomy): domain Eukaryota; kingdom Metazoa; phylum Arthropoda; class Insecta; order Coleoptera; family Staphylinidae; genus Aleochara; species Aleochara bilineata. Next base: position 72,313 of record NBZA01010448.1, on the reverse strand, counting down.
AAATTTAAAGAGGCGGTGCTTCCAAAAGCAGCTGCTAAACACGTGCAAGCTTTGCGCTTAATTGATATTGGAAAGTGGCTTACTACTTACGACGTGAATGGAAGTCGATTGATTATACGTACGACATTGGATACCAAGGAAACGTTCGAACCTGCTTGCATCCAGCCTGATCCCACGGATAAGCTGCTGGAAGAAATGAAGAGTTTTAATGTCACTGAGAAGCTAGACGAATTAAAAACTAAAGAACGCAAAGGGGGCATTTTAAAGCCACAAGGATCATTAGAAAAAGCACGCGAAGAGCGCATTAAGTTTTCGCAGGACGAACCTGGAGTAATTAATAAAGTGGACAATACAAAGACCAAAAGATTGGTTCAAAATGTTGCGCTTCAATCAATTTACAAGAAGCTCGAAGAAAACAAACAGGTTTGTCATTTTCTTTTTTATGGATGAATGTATTTATGAAATTCTTATTTCAGGTCACATTCAGTGCGGACGCCACTGACAAACTTCAAACTCCAAATATCAAGCCCATTTCTGAACACTTAAATATGTCCCTGTCAAATCAATTCCGTCCGCAGACACAAACATTCAGCCAAAATCATCCTGGTTTACATAACATACCCGAGAAAGACTTCTTTTCGTACCCGCCCCCGCCACAAATCACCATGCCACCATCTAGTTCCAATCTTGGGCCGTCTATAGACCTTACTAATAATTACTCATTACCTAATAACATATTCCAAGCAAAACAGCCACCAATTAATAACAAAAACATGTACCACCCACGCCATCCTCTTTTGCCAACTAACAGTATCCCTACAAGTAAGAACATGTTCCATTCACAACCGCCGCCTCAAATGAACTTCAACTCAAACTTAATGGATCATTCATATGGGGTTGGAGCTTTCCCTTTTAACCGTGAGGAAGCAAATAACTCCTGGTGGCCCCAGGGCTCTTCAGGTCAAAGTAACATGCCTCCACATCCACCACCGTCTATGTCATCACAACAACCACCGCCACAATTCCCTAAACCGCCGGAGATTTACAACATGTATAATCAGAGTAACTTCATGCAACAGTCACAAGGACCACCTCTAAATCACCATGACATGTTCTCCCCTTGGACAAACCGTAATAATGTAAATCATTCATCAAACAGTTTACGTCCCAACATGATGAACGAACATCCCTCAATGAACACGACTAATTCTATGGGAACTAACATGGCGAATGTAAGTTGTGAAAACCGCTTAAAAATAACCTAAAACTCACTCACCGATTTGTTGATTAAAGCAGAGCACCAGCACTCCGGGGTACTCTCTCTTCAATACTTCTTCCAACTGGTCACCAGCTCTTCCACAATTGAGAAATCTTAACAACGACATGCGTCAGCAGTCAATGTTCTCCGGTTCAGTGCCACAGTCGCTGCAACAACTCCTGGAGCAACAGAATCAATTGCAGAAAGGAGACACTTGAAACGCTCCGTCGTCGATCTGCACTTTATCGCTGCCGGATTCGTCGACTGGTAGCGGCAATTGACAGAAATATGCAATGACCTTTGCTGGCGCAATTGACAACAAGCAACCGATAACTTGAAAAATAAGAGAAATTTATTGGTTGCTTTTGCTACACACTTAAATATATCTTTATAGAACCGTACATAGACAAATGATCGTGATCCTCTATTCTCTGAGAGGAGACGATTCTTTAAATGAAAACAGGAGGCCTACACTTAATTAACGTTTAGTTTACAATTAAATAAAGTTAACCTCGCCGTCAACCGAAATTGAATTATGTATAGCAAAATTCTTCAGTAACAAATTAATCTGAACAAACAAAACTAAGTTTGAAAAGCACTGTTTAATTGCAACACTCCATACGTTTTTTTTTGTTGACACATTTCTCAGAGTTGTTGCCCTCTTCTCAAAAGTAAATTATTAACTAATATCGATCGATTGTTATAAATAATCATACCTATTCACATCATGTCCTTATTTGAAATAGTTAGCTTTGAATGATTTACAGTGTTTGTGGTTTATTACATTTTAAAGTACAATTTACTTTTGTCTGTTGGCAGCTGATCAGCATATAGACGTGGCTAAGAGTGAACCCAAACCCAATCGCCACCGAAATCAGTAAACAAAATTATTACTGAGCAGTCTCGAAAGTGGTTGCAAATTGTATTTAGTTCATAGGCTTGGTGGTTTCATTTGACGTGTTTGGATTTACTTGTTTTCTAACATCTGTAATACTTTGATGTTACGGAGTTACTGGTTAATTTTATTTAAATATTAACGTTTTCCATTGTTGTAATTGATAGCGGTTCGAATCGGCGCCTTAAACGCGATCGCAGCATTCTGTTGTAGCTGATATGCCAATGGATGAATTTTAAATCCAAATAACCTATGAAAAACAACATTGTAAGTTTTGTGGTTCGGAAGAAAAGTTAAGAAAATACAACACTACGGTATCTTTCAGAGTTCAAAGCAACACCAATTAGAAGTAATATAGCAGTAGCATAAGTGTGTAACAAGCAAAGAAAGCCTAAGGCCTATTTGCTAAAGCATTCAAATAAATATAGTCACTAAAGGAGTACTAAAAAGAGTATAAGATAACATGTTATTTACCTGGGAATAAATTGATTTGCAGCGCGCTTTGGTCGGTATTCTGGATGTACCATGAATAACATGTGTGGGAAACCAGTGCCAAAGTAAGCACCATCAGTGTGATGATGTCTGGACGATTTTGGCGTATACACGTCCATGCATTTCGGACAATAAGACTTCACCATTGCTTCTCCAGGTACATCTGACAGACCTGGACATACATTTATGAGTAATAGTTGATACTTGAATAGTAGATTTGACACCTACCTAGTGGTAACATGGGCTGTGATTCACAGTAAACCCTAGGACAGTATCCAAAATCTCCCGATTGATATTTTTCAATCATTTGGGCAATGCCACGATTTGTTAATATATATCTAGCATGGATTAGTCCATATAACATCTCAGCTGCCTGTTCAATAAGGTCTGACTGGTTAGGATTATCTTCTAACTCATCGTCTAGAAGAGAAAAACAAAACCGTTAGGTTATAAACACACGTTACGAATACACATTCACATAAAATACTGACCTGGTTCTAAGTCTAATATCATATCCAAAGCTTGCCTATAGTGAGGTACCTGTTCATTTAATCCAGTTAGATTGAATTTGTCCTGTATGTAATCTTCGTCCACCTGAAGAGCATGTGTGTGTAGGTTATTTACAATCAGAGATTCGAATTTTAGAGAATGAACTCACCTCACAGAAGAACTCATTGCCACGCAGTCCACAGAACCATGAGATCCACGATACCTCCTCAGAGCTACTCATTTTCCTGGAAAATGCGAGAAACAAATGCAATCACAAGGCACTCAGGGAATGGCTGAATGAGTGTAGGCTGCAGCAGCGAGCATACAAAGCACACACAATGCGCGAATGATTTGGTCGGGCCGGTGTGAAACGAACGCAATCAGACGAAGAATTTTCACGGCTGGGCGCGTACAATTTGCAGCAACCCTCTAGGAAGCAGACCGATTCAGTTCGTATCTAGCGGTATCGTCAGCTCACTGCCGAGTGACTGTGTGTGTGCGTTTTATTGACGTTTGCTCCGACTGGACGTCACTTGGTCCGCACGCATTCGCCCCGGAAAAACGCACTCCACTCGCTCGTTGCACCACTCGCACCGCCAAATGCCCTCGATGGAAAATGCAATGAATGCCGAATTTTTCTGCACATTACCTTTTTGTACCTTGATTAGCCACGCTTACGCTACTTCATCTACGCGAAAGGAAACCGACCGCCGCGACCTCTACGTGGTCCAAAACCACAACCAGCGCACTCTACAATGGCGGTAATTTCAACACTTCACCAAAGTTTGAAACTGAACAATAAAAATAGCAAATTTGTTTCTTCTGTTATTAAAAAATATTATACTCTGATAGAAATGATTAAATAAAAATTATTTCGCCTCCTAGCAAGTTCCAAGATTTCAAATGACTATAGTTGATCACAAAGAGGAAATCTTTGCAAGTACATATTCTAAATACTGCTTACACTTGAGTAACCTTAACCACGTTGTTAAACTTGTTTTAATTCAAGGTAAAAGTACAAACACCAGCAAGTAGCAAGACGTAGAGATGGAATGGACCAGCGCCTACATACTTATATTGTTTGTACACAGAGAAACCACAGAGAACGTGCACCGAGGTGCAATGGATTGAATGAAGGTTGGAATGTTCAGTCGACGGCGCAGCTCTGTACCTGGAGCACGTAGTCAATAGAGGCTCAGGTTATTACTCTACCTAGATAACTATTTTGCCAAGCAGACACAATTGTGCAATTGTTGGTATTGAATCATAGCAATTTTTGTGTGTGCATCATTGCTGCGTGCGCATATGGTCGAGATTGAGATGTTGAACGTGTTGGATATTAAAATGCAGTGCGATGCCGTACGTTGAATTGAATTGAACGAAAGCTTCTTCATATACACTCGCGTACACCAGAACTCAGTCAGTCAGTTGTCTTGCGGCAGTCTTCCGATAAACAACAAACAAACACATTCCTGAGGCACTAGTCGGTCGCTAGACAACGTGTCGCTGGGTTTGGTCTCTTTTGTTGGCATTATTCGATCAACGTTAAATCATAATCGTCCACGCAGTTATTGTACAGTCATGGTAAGTGCTTTTTATAAATTGTTCTGTAAGTTGCGACCAAAGATTAGCACTTTAATCGGAAAATGCTAGCGTGTGTGCGGGCCGAGCACTTGAGATTGTGGTAATTTAATGAGTCGTGCTGCGTCTAGTCTTTATTTTTATCATTTTCATGCGCTTTGCTCTGCTCTAGACGGGCTTAAAATACTCTTCTGGTGTCATAGACTTGTCGCTTTCATTTATCCGTGCCTGCACATGTGGCGGCTTCAATCTATATTTGATCTAACTGATAGCAAACCAATTAAACACATATTATCACGTTTGCAATTCAGTTTTATCTGAGTAATGGACCAATAATTCCCCAATGTTAACACGACAATACACTAGATAAAAATTAGTGTTTTAAAAAAAACAATCGCGATATAAACTCGATGAATCAGTAGTAAAGAAAGTTTAATGCTAAATGCGTGCAAATTGCCAACTTTCATTACTTTCGCAAAGTGTAAGCAAAATGTAAGCGTTTTCACTCTAGTTATTCATTACCCGTTCTTACAACGAGGCATAAATTTAAATAAACTATGAAACAAATACGCAAATGAGGTTATTGCATTGCAGGAAGTTACCTCATTTTTATAATCTAGTGTGTTGTACGTTAAAGCCTGTTATAGTGATAAAACTGCCAGCGTATTAGCGTAATCATCACGTTCGAGAGGATAAAGCGGGCAAACATCATAAATTTAAGCATTACATTACCGTTGTCGCTAACGAGATAGACGCCGCCGCACAGCAGCAGCAAATAATAATCCCTTCTGCTATTGGGATATTTTTCATCTAGTTTGCCAGCAGTTACTGGCGCCACGACGCCGTCTGGCCCGATGAATATTCCAGTAGGGTGGGCAGCTTGCGGGGTCCATGTCCTCGTACGGACCTGGATTGAATTGGATCGGGTTGTACAGTAGTGGCTGTGGGTGCAGTCCTTCGTCCTTCCAGTCCAGGTTTCGATTTGCAGGAGCTTTTCTATTTGTGTTCGTGTTCGTGACTGCAGTTATTGCACTTTGCGCTCCTTTCCATCGTACTTCATGTTTCAATGCAAATGTCTAGAGCTCCAAGTTAAAGCTAAAACACATTGATTTGATTAGTTTCGTTAGCATTTGTTTACAAACAAACAAGTACGTTCTAATTACGTACTTGCACATAATGAATAATGAATGTACGCAAAGAAGAACGTGTACCTGTGTGTTATTATTGGAAGTAAATTCAAGGATTAGTTTATAGCAGGAAACAACAAACCACAACGTCCAACTAATTTACATTAAGAACAACGATTGTCTTATTGTTGTGACCTAATTACGCCAAAATGCACTCTTGTTAATGAATTTAAGCGTTGTTTACATCAGTAACTAAGAATAGGTAACTAGTAGCCAGACTACTGTGGTATAATTAATATCAATTCGTATAATTTCTTTGTTGACTCTTTCTATTGTCTTACTGGCGTCAACTACACTATCTATAAAGCTAATTAGATTCGATTGCGTAAACAAAGAGTACAAGTTACTCAATTTGTGGCGATGTCAATGTTGACTAATTATTATTCCACGCGAAGTATTATTCCACCACAACCTCCAACTCCCTCACGTAATAATGTCACACTCATAACACCTTGCATTCATATTATCACTCAGGATAATTCTTATTCCCCTAAAATTCCTAACAAAGCGTGTTTCTCATCTACTTAATTTGTTTTTTTATTGCGCGCCTTTCATGACTGTTTAATATTTTTATGAATATGTTATTAGCCTAGTACCGTTCACTGCGCGTCCTTCGTCCTAATGTATGGCAGGCAACAATAAATTTTCCAATTTTGTTAAAATTCCGCTATTATTATACGTAGTTTGGTGTTGTTGAATGATGACAAACGATCACAATGATGCCAATGGGGAAATGGGAACAGACAATACAAAACAACAAAGTAGAATGCGACGAATGAAAAGTTTTTCGTCAGCAGAAGCATTGTTTGCTGTTTCTTTCATACTCGTACCCAGTTGGGACAAAACTAGCGCAATTTTAATTAGAATTAAAGGCGCCTTGGCGTGACATCATGCGAAATTGCAATTGGCACTGTAATTGCACTACTTATATAATGTTGTGTTAATATTTGTCGCAGTAATCTTGTTAAACATTACTAACCTGCTCTACTGGAAGGAAAGTAGGCTTTCAAGCGGAATAAAGTAGTAAATTATAACAATCAAGTGCAGTAGAGTAGTTGTTGTTCTTGAGCTCAAATCGGCTACCATTAGTTATTTATTGTTTGGTTGGCGTTTATGTTTACATCGACTAAGGGCTTGGGCTTGCTTGTTAATCAATAAATTATTGAATGTGCACGTAAATACCATGAAAATCGTTCTACTTTTAACTCTTTTTCAGTGGAATTTGTATGTCACTGTAATATAACAACACATTGTCATGTGATTATCATTCCAAGAATTATTGTTACATTATTTTTAGTACTGGTTAGACGCTTAAATGTTCAAAAATGGCATTTAAGAACTTGTAAAGGTTCTGCCAGAAAGGGCATTACGCCATTATCCCTCATTAGACCATTACTCTTGTAGGATCATTAGAAAAATGCCCTTTTAAGAGGGAATAACCATGCAACGCGATATTAATGTAAACGCATAGAAATAATAACATAATGACTATGTGCTTCGACGGGAGGAAGTCCATCATGCACGGCTGTAATTTGTAATTCGTTTGACTTGAAGTTACGTGTGTATGTAGTATGTACGTTTCATATGAGTGCCCTCACAAAAGTTTCTTATCTACACCCACACAGGTGCTGGTAACGCACGACATGAGTGTGTACCTACATGTTACTACGTAATGCTACACACAAATATTGGATCTGATTATATTAAAACTGATTGTAGTTCTTAGGGATATACAGCCCCGCGGTGAATTATGCGCGCACGCGATGAAAATTAAACTTTCATGATGCGGTTGGATGATGCAAGGTCAATGCACTATTCGCCGCTTGTTTTGTTCACTTGTTTTACTGATTTTAACCGATTCGTGGTCAAGTTGGTTGCCTACATGCGTCATCTTTTTAAAACTTTTAAATCTCTAGTAGCATGTGGATAAAACCCAAGATTAGATATAAGTTTGCTTAGTCAATGAATAATCTATTCTTCTACTCTCCAGATAACAGGATGAAATATATGCCGGTGAGGGTTGAGGACGTTTTCTAATCAGCATTTGGAGTATTACCCATCTTACAAATAGCAGTCCCTCATTCAATTTGCAATGGCCAAGTCTGTAATACCTGATGCAAGTTTAGGTGAGTTTCACTATTTGTAAGACATAAAATCTGACTCATGCTTATGTATAATCATTAACAACCACATTGTTATTATATATTGTTTACACTTGGAAACAAATTGCAAAACAACGGTATTGACAGACGCTCAAAATTGTTGTGACTTTTTCAAGTCCCCTTATCGATGTTTGTTTAAAACATACATTTTATTAAGTCTCATGAGAGCGCTTTCGACTATTCGTGTGTGTATTCGTCAGCATATACATAACTGCGGTATAATCGCAAAAAGTATACTATGAGCAAGCAAGCAGAGCGACTGCTAGTCGACTGAACTCAACTTCAAGCGTATGTACATACTTTGTTTTTACCATAAATGTTACCTCCCCCACCGCGTTTCATATGAACAAACAAATGCAGTTGTATCAGTTGTGCAATGGCTTGCTTGGAAACCTGTTGTACACTTGAGACGCAGCGAAATCAGTATAAAACCCGTAAGTTGTACACTTTTTCTGCACAACTCTGAGACATAGGTGGATAACTTAAAATATCTAATCATTGGTGTGTCGTATTCACAGGCAAACCAATTGAATATGACCCGGACTTCAAGGGACCGCTGAAGAACCGCTCCTGCACGGACGTGATCTGTTTCTGTATATTTTTCGTCTTCATTGGCTGCTGGATCGGCCTTGGACTCTTCGGTATGTTCATTCCGTGTCAACTTCTAATTAACTCTCCAGTTATTAACTAATTATCTCGTAGCGTACACCAATGGCGACACGGAGTTGTTACTCATCCCACGCGACTCGGACGGCAGCCGGTGTGGGTTCGACCCGCACGTGCGGGATAAGCCCTACCTTTTCTTCTTTGACATCACCAAGTGCCTAGGCCCCAATGTGCCCTTCACCGGCTGCAAGACCCCACAAATCTGCGTGAGTAAATGCCCCACGGAGACATTCATCTGGCCGAAGGACAAGAACAAGGACAAACTGAAAGGATACTGTCGGAATGGCATCATACCAACGAGTAATTCCCAAGCACAAGACCTCATCAAGAACGGTGACTGCCCTGAGTGGTATCTGAAGAGTGAACAAGGTAAGCAATAGATCCCAAGACAACAATTATATCTGGTCTTGTCTTGCATTGCATGCCAACTGATTTATAAAGATGGTTGATGCTCTGCGCGCGTTGAGCGGGCGGCAACCATTTTTATAAAGGATTGTTTTTCCGGATAACACCCAGTGCTGAAAAGATGTTTGTATAATGTGGCGGACGAAAGACACCTCATCGCCGACAGCCGTCTTCAGTCGCCGTACGGACGCCATGCCGCCGCTGTCATTGACGACACGCTTGATATTAAGAGGCACCTCGAGGTGGCCGGCTCGATATTCTCACTGGTCGTGCACAATGTGATTGGATTCTTCACTCAGAGTGAGAATGCCCATCAGGTACATGCCCAAACAGACTTCCATCTCAGTATCCAGACAACGTACATACATCTTGGCACTAATAATTTCTCTTTTATGATTAATCCGATTTGTTTCTCCTTAACCATTATATGATCGTTCAGGGTCGGTGTCAGATCACTTCGGGAAGTTGAAAATGTATGAAGAATAAGCGCGAATGTCGACTTGTCCTGGCATGTTATCTTTCTGAGTGTTCTGTTCGGTTTTGATTACAGTTGTGAAGCGTTGCATTCCAAGCCCCAGTAAAGAGGATATTGAAGATGTGATCAATCACATTAATAAAACTTTAAAAGTGGATGATTTTCAAAAGTCCATTAAACATGTTAAGATAATTGAACGCAGCGAACAGGTATTACATTTTGAATGCCTTCTGTCTGCTGTCTGCATATGCATAACGCATTTTATCAGCATCTCGAACTAATCAACTCATTAATCAATTCATTATCTTATCTGGTTATTGTTGTTTTTGTTTGTTATTTGTTTATTGCTGGTTGTGCGCTCAATGGGCATTGCTGTATCGATATTATTAATGTGCAATTGTTCGCCATGTGCGCCTGATTCTCTTTTGTGTTCCATTCGTTTTGTTTCCGTGCCCATTTGTTTATTTATTCGTTCATTCATTCCCACCACATTAACTGGTTGCAGGTCTACGCTCCTTTATCCGCCTTGCATTTGTAAACGTTTATAACTTTTACTAATCTGTATGTATCTTTCCTCTCTTGGTGTTTTCTAGAGTATTCTAAAACCCACACAGATTTATTAAAACAAATGCTTAACTATTTCCTATTCTAGATCGGAAATGATTTCGTTGAAGATATGCGTAACAGTTGGAAAGAAATGCTGGCCTTCCTAGTGCTCAGCATCTTCGTCTGCATGATCTATATCTTTATCATGCGCTGGATCGCGAAGCTTATGGTGTGGTTGACTATCCTAGGAACCATTGCCCTTCTTGCATTCTGTATGTTTCTTAATTGATTTTCTTATTAGAACAAACTCCTATTGGCTGTGTTATTTTCTAGGTACTTACATAACAGCTGTCAATTATGACTATTATAAGAAACATCCATATGACCATGAAGACGCTAAGAACGTGTTTGAGAAATATGTGAAGACCAAGGAATTCTGGCTTACGCTCTTGATCATTTCCTCGATTATCCTTGCAGTGTTGCTGTTCGTCTTGATTTTCCTGCGGAAGCAAATTATCCTTGCGATAGCTCTCATAAAAGAAGGAAGCAAGTAAGTACTTTGAAGAAAATATCTGCTGTAAAGTCTTATTAATTTAACTTTCCTGTTTGCAAAAGGGCTGTAAGTGCAGTGACTTCAGCATTGTTCTTCCCTATTGTGCCATGGTTATTGCAAATGGCAATAATTGCCTACGCCATTAGTGTTGCCCTATACTTATCCACAGTTGGAACACCACGGTACGAAGTGCGGAAATTCGATGGGAATTCAGGATGTAAATGCACCGGAGAAGCATCGCACTACAAAGATGGCGTCGAATGTACGATTGAGATATTTGAAAAGTTCTGTTCGACCGCTGGATGTGCAGCAAAGTGCAAATTCATCGAGGTTGCCAATACAAATATCGTCACCTACGCGCAGATATTCAACGTGTTCGGCTTCTTCTGGACAGTTTTCTTCATCATTGCCATGGGCGAAATGATTCTTGCTGCGACATTTGCCACTTGGTACTGGACATTCAAGAAGAGCAATGTTCCTTTCTTCACTGTCACTGCTGCCACACTAAGAACCCTTAGGTAATTCTCTATATTCTTACTTTGTAGCAATTTTAATCAGGCTTTCTTGTAGATATCATATTGGAACATTGGCATTTGGCTCTCTAATTATTGCTATCTGTCGGATGATTCGTGTGTGCTTGGAGTACGTCGATCATAAACTGAAGAAGTATGACAATGAATTGACAAAGGCGGTTCTTTGCTGCTGCAAGTGCTTCTTTTGGTGTCTGGAGAAATTTTTACGCTTCATTAACAAGAATGCGTACATTATGTGCGCGATCCACGGAACGAACTTCTGCGTCAGTGCCAAGGATGCGTTCAGTCTGCTTGTGCGCAATATCATCCGGGTTGCAGTCCTTGACAAGGTCACCGACTTCCTCTTCTTCTTGAGCAAGATCCTCGTTTCTCTCGGCATGGCGTCCATCGTCTATTCATACTTAGAGTTCGTCAGCGAGAAGAACCTTCATTACACTATCGGACCCACGATTATCATCTTCATCTGCAGCTATTTAATTGCAGCGATGTTCTTCAGTGTTTACTCTATGGCTGTTGATACATTATTTATGTGTTTCCGTGAGTATTAAATTTAATTAGTTTTATTAAACTTTTTAATTAACTTACTGTATTTATAGTTGAGGATTGTGAACGTAATGATGGATCTGAGCAAAGACCTTACTATATGTCAAAGAACTTGAGGAAGATCTTCGGAAAGAAGAATATAGCGCATTCTTAAATGCAAACGAGAGATTAACTCATGATCAGTACCAAAGTATCGCGCAAATGTTTATGTGTTGCTGTAGCTATTGTTCACTGGTGCCAAAAACGAATTGCTATGGCTTTCGCATTCACACACAGTTTTTAAAGTATACGGACAGGGAGTGTACCAACCCCTTAAGTGTTTACAAATTTTATACAAATATGGAGATTATATAACTAACATAACTTATTAAACTATACTCCGTCTATATGAATGTGGTTCAAATTGATATTTTTGCATTTACTGCATTTATTATAACGACAAATGAAAGACGCTTGTTTGATGTGTAATATTCTAGAGATACGAAACAGATGTTATTATTCTTGATGAACTTTTAGCGTTTAAAGACTTTATATTGTGATTTTATTAGATGTTATAGTTGAAATGTTTAAATTTCAAATATACATGTGGATATAACAGCGCCCTCTATAAACATCCTCGGATTACCTATAATCATCCTTGAAAACCCATAGAATCTTTAAGAATCCGTACTCAAACTTTTAAAGTTAAATTTCAAGTTAATATTTATATTTAGTATGGATATATTGTAGTATAGTTACTTCCACATTCCTTAGCTTCCGCGCTGGCGCATCATTTCATCGATCGAAGGGCGCTCTGAATTGCAAACGTGTATGAAATACACATGTAAGTCAATTGCGTAGCATTTGCAGATGAAACACGCTCCCCTCGCAAAACGACCACCGTTAAGTGCGCATCCCTAATCGTTTTTCAATTATTTCGGCGCAGTGTAATAAGTGGCGCATTCATTTCAGACCTGCAGGATGACGGAGAGCGTGGCCGGCGGCGATCAGTTAACGCCGCAAACACCCGTGCTGTCAGTGGCATGCCGCATCCTGCGGTCGCCGTCGCACGAGAGCGTCACCACCGACCTGTCGCTCTTCTCGGTGTCGTCGGTGGCGTCCGACCTGCACGCCGGCCGCCGGCTACTCACGTTCAATAAGAGTGATCAATTAATTAATCGAGGCCACAGCCCCAATCCGGAGAGCCGCAGAACATCGAACAGGTGAATAACTTGCCACCACTTGCGACGTGCCTGCACCCGCATCCACATCGTAATTTATACACGGTGAGATGACTTACCCCCAACCAACTTGTTGTAGACCGGCCGACATCCCAGAGATCCTCTGGTTCGAGGAGGAGAACGACCTAATTCGAAGCTGCGCCGCGCTGTCTTCGGCTGTGGGCCTGCAGAAGAGCTTCAGTACAAGTGATATCAGCCAACTGCCATCGCCGGACGAAACTCCCAATGTACCGGCACTAAGAAACGCTGTCTCCGATCTGGCTTTGAACACGCTTCAGCGACATGGCTTCTGGGTAGATAACAGTCGGCTGGACCATACATCGCGTTCGTGCTCCACTTGGGTCGCCGTGGGTGACGTCTCCTCCACGTCTCAGCTTCCTTCCCCCCATGGTGGACATTCAGCAGCACCAGCAACTTCTACTCCTCAGCCCACACCAACTTTTACCGCTGCTGACTTTATACGCTCTGTGAACAAGAAGGCAAGTGTCATCGACTATTCATATTATATCCAGCTTATCACAACAATACTTCCAATCTAACATTTATTAAGGTCCGCCAAAATTACATTCGTCGCCGATTGTTAACCACTTACAAAGCACTGGAGCGTCTCTCCCAGAGCGAATTCAACTTGGATCGTATTGAAGTGACACCTTCAGCGGCAGTTGCAAGTGTCAATACTGAATGTCCCCAGGCAACTGCAGGACTTTCGCCGGGCCCCACCAGGCTTACAGTCCCCGGGGCTTCACCTGCCGCCCCCAACAGCCAAAAGACATCGCCGATCAGCAGTGCCAATGCCGCTGTCCTACGGGTGGTCAAACAACGCGCAAATCAGAATCTTCCACTCACACTGCGCGATGTCGAACGCGAACGCGGCAAACCACTATCAAAATACGAACGCAATATGATGATCTTCAACTGGTTGCATACACTCGACGAGACTGCCGTTGTCGAAGGAGTGCCATAAAAGTCTTATGAATTTCTTGGACGCCAATTGATTGCTAGTAGATCATTAATTTTGGTATCGTTTTATATGAAATTGAATATTTCATATCTACGCAAGTCTTCAACGTCCAAATCTCTTGTTATTGAATTTTGGCTGATACTTTATTCATCATCCGATTAATTAATTACTCAACGCAACGCTCCGTTTGTTGTTTCCACACGAAGGCTCGTTAACTAATTGATTTTTTATCAACTAGTATCTACATTGGGCGCTTACTTTCCTTCGGCGTGCTAGGAACTGGGCCGTAATCGATAATTATTAATTAAGCAAACAAAACTCTGCTCAAACTTTGTCGCCTAATGACTTTTATCTGACCACTTCTCCACTTGGCTAGAAACTACCTAAAACCTAATGAGCAGGCCAACAAACAATTGTCCTTTTAGATGTCCTTGCATAATTTAAGTACAAATCTCTTGGCGCCAGTTTATGTTTACGACGTTTGTTGTATTGCGTGTAATGTTATCATATCATGTAAGATAAATCATGACTTATTAACGTTTGGAATATACATATTATATATACATACATAGATTATATATATTTAACACTATTGATAAGTGATTGCAAAAATTAAGATAAATAAAGTATGAATATAAATGTTTGTTAGTTTATTTGCGTGAATAGTTTTTATGCAACCAGTGACGCATCACTTGTGTCAAGTTGAATGTGTTTTAAGTGAACTTACTATCGCCTAGGTTTATTGATTAATGATTGGTCAATTTACAAGCTACTAATGAGCGGAGACTCCGATGCACGGAGATAACGCGTTGAGTCGTATGGAAATACCAGTTTGGTTTAGCGCGAAGTAGGAGCAGAGCGTAAATAAACCGAGCGTGTTCGAGTGTCATCAAAAGAAGCAACAAGTTTGTTGTTGAAATCGCCATGATTCCGAAAATATGCGAGATATGAACGCAGCTCATTGCTAGTCAGACTGCTTTGCTTCCTTCGTGCGAACGTAACCGCCATTTATTTATTTCTACTCGTTTCCTAGTCTAGTCCATTGTGTTTTATGTTCGTGTTAACATTACTTATTTTAATGACGTATTAGAATGTCCAATAATAAACTATGGATTTTATCGCTGTTCATTATTACTTGTAAGTTTATAATAAGCATATTGTCTTCCAGATTAAGGTTTGCTTGTTTAAGATTTGGCTGCTTGCGAATGTTACTTTCTAACATCCGGAAATGATTCTCTAACACCTTTAAACCGCTTCAAACGACAAGGAGGATGCAAGTAAGTCCACTACATCTAGTGTACATAACCAATAATTCCATAACTAATAAGAAACTTACCAATTTGTCACATTAATCTTGCAGAGACACAGAACACCAATGTGGATCTGGAGAGTGTATTAGCGACGATACTATCTGCGATGGCCACGAGGATTGCCGGGATGGATCAGATGAAAGTAGCTGCAGAAACTTCCCGTAAGTTATGAAGTTCGAAACTAACCTTGTTTTAACGATAAACATACTCTTCTCTTTCTTAATGACGTCAACAATTCATAGATGTCAGTCGTTTTTGTTCAAATGTGCCTATGGTGCGTGTATAAATTCCGACTTTGAATGTGACGGAAAAAAAGACTGTAAGGATAATTCTGACGAGACGAGCCCTAAGTGTCAAGGATCACATCCGAAGCCTTCTGGTTCTTGCGGGTACTTAAAGAACTATTGCGCTTGTGATGAAGTAACTAATTAACTATTATTGAATAATGTAGTGCTGATCAATTTGCTTGTAACTCTGGCGAATGCATTGACGATTTTGATCTTTGCGATGGGAAACCCAACTGCAAAGATGGTTCCGATGAAACAGTCAAAGCCTGTGGAAACTTGCGGTGCTTCAACTTCAATTTCAAATGTGCCTATGGCGCCTGCATTAATGCGGACTTGAAGTGTAATGGCCGGCAGGATTGCGCAGATGGGTCTGACGAGATAGGATGTGGTGGTATTACTCAAAAACCCGATAAGGGTACTCCAATCCCTCCGACACAAAGCCCATGGGTGACACCGGTTATAACTAAATCGCCGGTTACACCAGCGACGCCACCTACAACGTGAGTTTCCTATAACGACCCTGATTTGAACGTTACAATTTAAATTTAATTTTAGGGGTAGTTGTAAACTACCTGCGATACCAAATGGTAGCTGGAGTGTACTTCGAGCAACCGAAGCGTATTCCCCTGGGCAGTATGTTGAATCTGGTACAATTTTAACATTCAAATGTAACACGCAGTTTGCTTTGTATCCTAAAACTGCCTCGATTGCTTTCTGTAACGATGGCGCTTGGTCGGTTGAACCACAATGTTTAAGTAAGAAACAAATATTTACATGCTTTAGCTGCAGTTTAACAATTAAAATTTTAGAAATATGTCCGTCTCTCGATTTAATGCCGAAAGTATCAGCAACTTGCTATTTTAATGATAGTCTCATTGACTGCGCAACGCCATATGACGGAACGGTGGCCCGCTTTTCATGTGCACCTTTTTATGAAGATCTCACTTTGGATAAACGGCCATCAAGGTATTGCTCGGATGGATCTTGGGATAGCTTGCCACATTGCGAACCAGGTCAGATAAAGGCGCATCAGCGACCAATCGTTATCAATTTGAACTTATACCTAACAATTAATTTAAACAGCAATAATAATACCAAAAATCTCAAATAATAAGCTTTAAATACTTAAGAATTAATTTGTAATTAGTTTGCTGATAATAAGCTCACGTACGTTCCAGTCTGCGGGTTGCGAAGTGTCGAGGGGCAGACGCTTGTTATAGGAGGCAAAGTCTCCAAGAAGGGTGAATATCCATGGCAGGTGGGCATTTATATGGCTGAGGACAAGCGGCAGGTCTGTGGAGGTAGCATTATCACTCCCAAAATCACCCTATCGGCCGCTCACTGCTTTGAAGAGACTGACGAATCCAAATATTTGCTAGCCGCAGGAAAGTATTACCGACCATATCAAGATTCTCGTGATGAACAAGTACAATATTCAAAGGTAAGAGAAGTATGGAAAGAAGTAGAGCGTTTCAACAGAACTAACCTTGAATCTTCATTGCGCAGATTCAAAAACTGTTTGTACCTCCAAAGTACTATAAGGGCAATGCGTACTTTGCATTCGACATTGCGGTGTTGGTCCTAGAGACGCCATTCCAAATTTCGCAATTCGTGCTTCCGGTCTGTATGGATTACAACTTAAAGTTTGATCATTCAGCGCTCATCAACTCGACGGGCATTGTTTCTGGTTGGGGATTCACCACAAGCACTGGAGAGCCGTCAGAGGTGCTGAAGTACTTAGAACTGGACTACAAATCGGAGTCTGGATGCACGTTACCCACAGATTTCATTCCCTACTACACTTATCCCCCCGATAAAATATGCGCGGGGCTCCTGAATAAAGGTTGGTCTATTCTGTACACGCGCGCAATACTAGTCTGAATTTATCTATTTTATAGGTCAAAGTGCCTGTCAAGGCGATAGCGGCGGCGGTTTAGTGTTCCCGGAGAAGAATCGTTACTATATTCGCGGAATCGTCAGCGTCGCCCCACGCAAAGCGAATGGAGGCTGCGATGAAAACCACCTGACTCTCTTCACATCGGTTGCATACCACATCGAATATATACAGAATATCATTTTTAAGTACAAAGGCAACGCTCTCACGTGACTATGAGTAGTTGAGCAGCAACAATAATAAAGTTTATAAGTATATCAGATTCTCGCATGCGCATTTTCCGTGTTTCTTTAAAACCAATCCAACGCAGTTCAATTCTTGTTTTAGTTTAGTGATCTTAAAAACAGACCATTTTACCTTTAATTTGTTATAAAATTAGTGAAAACACCATAGTAGCGTATCCAAAATCAAAAACACAGTTATTTAAGACAAATGTAAAAACAAACTGCCGAAAAACTATGTACGTCGTATTTTCTTTGCTTAGTCATCCAACTTTTAACAAAATTTATGCAAAATTCACTAGCATATCCATGGTGTTGCGTGTATATATATAATATTGCTCACTAATGTTCATAAACATAAAATTAAGAAAAATATTTTTGGTTAACATTTATAAAATGAGATTATTGCAATTGCAAAGATTTCTTGATAAATTAATCGTACGTATGTAATTATAATTGAAATAATAATGATCATACCTTCATGCATGTTTCGTCCGGTTAAAAATTACAACAAAGGGAAACGTTGTGGTAAGAAGAGGAAAATCATAGTTGTTTGCAATTGTATGCTGGGCGCTGCTTTGTGTTAGATTTAGTTCTTAGTTAGTTGACCATCCTTGTTTCACCGTTTGCCATTCAACTGAAGTCACTATGAAGTCATCATATCACTAACAGACGTATTAACATTAGGTCCTTTTAGTGAGTCGTTAATATCTCTACGGAACATGGACAAATTTTGCGTAAACCTAAACAAACCAAAAGAGATAAAATTCGGTATTCACTTATGCGTAAAAATGTACTACCTATCGCGATTCTTTGTTAACAAGTTGCGTTCGATGCCCTCCATCAAATTCTCGAACCACTGAGCCATCGCCGCTTGTTTATCAGGCGGTTGACTGCGGATAATATTCTCACGCATTTGATTGAAATATTCCTCGTTCAAGAGGATGAGCCCTAGGAGCGGACGCGACATGGACCACTGGTTGCGGCAGTCCTCGAACATGATCACATTCAGTACGGTGCTCAGGATCTGCTGCAAGATCTCAGGATGCATTTCCAGCACTTGTAAGAACATATCACTCGTTGGCGCCATGCGATTTTTCTTGCCCGGAAATGCTACAGCATAATAACAATATTTTACAAAACATCAACCAAACTTCAACAATTGCTACTTACGTTTGTGTGTTAATTGCTTAAATAAATATGTTACTATATGATCCAATGAGGTACAACAACCAGTGCATACAGTTGTATCTGAAAGAAACAACATTAGCAAAAGAAACCTGAAATGGCATGAGCATAGTTGGAGAGGTTACGTGCAGATGAAGGATGTAAGGATGAGGTTTTACATTTACACCAGGAGACCAAGACTAGTATGTACAGTCAGAGACAGCAGCTGTGAAAAGTGGAATACACAAGTCTTCATCCCTCGTTCACCTCACTGAAGCCGTTTCACAAATAAAAGTAACAAAAACTAATTGTAAGAGGTAAAGATTGATATCAATTGATGCTGTACGTCCCTGTCTGTACAAACCTGTGTAGCTATTAAGTTGCCCACCTAAGGCAGTTAGCCCCTCCGATATTGAGGAGAGTATGTACAAGAAAACGTGCGGTTCCAATGTCGACAGAAAACCCATGTGGTCCTGCGTCAAGCACTCCAGTAGCAGATAATATGTCTGTGATAACTTAGGATAATCCTAAACACCAAACAAAAAATATTAGTTACCACATAATCCAAGTAAATAAAGTAAAAAATAGATAACTTACTAATAGATCTGACTGTGGTATTGATAAAAGCAATTTGATAAAAATATTCAGAGCATTGTCCAGTGCTTCATCACCGTACAGGCGAAATACTCCAAAGTTGACGTAACTACCACAGAGAGCCGCTTTCAGCATTGAAAAGCAAATGGAAATGCCTTTCAGTTTGAGTGGATATGTCTGTTCCTTTGGAACCTCCACATTTAATATTCTACTACCTAAAACCCACAACATATTTCAATACCTTAAGTTTAACTTGACATTTGTCACTTACCGTAACTACAAATAATTTTACTAGCCTCCCGAAATAGCAATATTCCGTTAGGCGAGGACACATCAAACTGTAAACGCTGCGAGCGATTCTGCAGCAACTCAGCGAAAAGTTTTAAGACAGGCGTAGTGACCTGCGGGTCGTGATACCACATCTCAATTGAACTCAAGAGAATAGGAGTGTAGGCTGGATACACCCAATCAAAGAGCATCATATAGGAAGTTTTCGTATTGAAAGCATACGCCAACCCGCGCAGATCGCGCGAGAGCCCGATGAGCGCTTTCTTGGCTTCGTCCTCCACGAATATCGGGCTATCAACAGTAGCGAATAGATTCCCCAAACGTTCAAACGATGTAGTTAGTGGTATCATAAATGTATGAAACCGATCCTCGTCCTCGCCAAGATCAACCATAAGCAGTCTTCCCAGCGATGTGTAGAACATAGACCGACAGCGCATCTCCGTAATGGCAACCGCATTTCCTAGGAACGGGAAATGCTCGCTGGTGTGATTATTCAACATGAACTGCACTTCTTCCAGCTTAACAAGCTTGCGCACGCAGCTGTAACCCACTGAGAGATCATTCAAAAGTTGCAGCGTCCGACTTATAATCGGTTCACTCCGTCCCCAATATTTCAAATTTGTGATTCTAGAATTACAAGAACTAATATTAGAAAAACAGGAAATATTTGCAACTTGAGGCAATAGTTACATTTTCCTAATAAAAACACTTAAAACTGTCGCTTCGTCGTTCAACCCTAAGACTTCTGATAAGCGTCTGTAAACTTTGGAGTTCTTCTGTACTTGGTCGCCCACGTAGATCTTACGAAACTGCTCAAAGAAGCTCAGCATCGCCAACTCGAGCTTTTCGCAACCACCCTGGCCGAGTCGTGAATCGGTGAGATTCATCAATTGCAACACACGACACACCAACTCGCCATCCATAGCGTCGTGTTCTTCATTACTATTGAAGGAAACTCGCCCCCCAATAGCTGATCCAATTATATACACTAACCAAGTCAATCTGCCTTCCTGAATAGTGATTTCTATCTGCTGCGACTGACTTGCTAACAGTTCCTGATAATTCCGCGCAGATTGGTCGAAGAGCTGTACGAGAAGCGTGCAAGTTTTCTCGTACTCGCAGCGACCAATGACGGACAGTTGTTCGAGTTGTTGTTGAACCATTCCCAGGTCTTCAATAGGGTCCTCAAGCCCGTCGCGAACGACGACGGCCACTGACTCCAAACGCGAAGTGATATACGCATTCGTCACTTCCGGAGTGTACGTTTCTAAAAGATGCGGTTCCGTCGCTTTGACGTAGGGAACCGAAGCAACCATGCGTTGCCAAAGGCTTAACAGGTAATGTACGCTGTTTGGTGCAAATTGCCACATCTAATAAAAAAACATTACGATTCACTATTTGATGAGAAAACTACATTTACCATCATTTACCTGAAGACTTTGTACAGTAAACTTGGCAATCAACTGAATAGCTTCTGGATAGTTATCGACCATAACTAGTTCTCCCAATTGGTAGTTTGACTTCAACCTTGCCAGCAATCTGCAGAACTCATGGTAGTTTGCAGAATCACTCAAACCTTGAGGGTTTTGTAAAATATGTTTCACCCCGTTGACCAAGTGCGTAAGAAACTTGGCGCGCTCCGGATTACTGAATAGTGACCGCCGGACTGACGCAATCTGCACAAGGCATGAAAGCGCCAAAGACGAAAGCGTATTCGGCAAGGAATGATACATATCGAAGAAGAGCTTCAATGTTGTAAAGTCTAAAAAGGCAGGACGCCAACTCGTCGGTATTTGCACAGTGCACAAATCGTCCGAGGATTCGTCAGTTGATGTGCCAATAAAATCAAAAGTAAGACAGTTCTGAGCGAGTTTCAGCAGCTGCGTCATTAGTCCGTGCTGAGCCTCGTCATTGAAGTTAAGATTCTTGCAGTTCTCTCTTGCGGTGCCAAGCAAAGAGCAAGACAACCGAAAGATTTCAAAAAGCTGTGTGTCGCGAAAAGATGACGCTATTTTACGATGTTTCGTCAAAGAACGGTTGGCTTCCACTTCGCTAATCTGATTCATCTCACATGTCAGTTGCGATAGGAGCTGAACGCCAATCATGCAATGCTCCACAGACCCCTAAGAATAAAATAAGTATTAGCTTCTTATAGGCAAACAAAAGAAATTGGAAACCAACCTGCAGAAACTTAGAAATATCATTGACGACGTTGCGAAATACATAATCATCTTTATGGGTATCAAACCATCCCAGCTTTGTGATTCGCGCGAAGAGTGAAACAAGTGCTTGAACCACAAACGCCTGGAGCTTGGGACGGGTGGCAAGGTAGTTGAGAACATAATTGCGAATATCCACGCGCTGCTGGAGACTGAGCCCTTGAGCACTGCGAGACACCAGCTTTGTGAGCGTTGTGGCGGCGAGAAGTTGCGCATAACAAGAATCTCCACGATCGAGGAGCACCTGGCACTTGGTGAGAGCATCCGGGCCCTCCTGGAACACCACCAGGCCACTCTCGGCCTTTGCACGAACAGCGGTGTCCTGAGACTCGTACAGTTGCTTGCATAACAGCTCCAGCTGCCTGATTTCCTATGCATATACAAAACAAGCAAAAGGTTATAATACGAACGCCACAATATACGAAGATCAGTGCACCGGCGGTGAGCGCAAAGCTCTTGCACGACGATGAGATGCAAAACACGCGTGAGTTTACCTGTTCATCAGCCATTTTCGCAGGATTTCATTTGTATCGAGGGCCTCCTGCTTTCTTCCGATGCCGGCTGGCTGACCTTTGAGTGTGTCCTTCGGGCGATGCTCTTGCGGCAGCCGTGAATGCGCGGCCCACAATTACTCGGCGGATTTCTCCTAGGCGGCGACGACTTTCACAACGAGCACTTGCACTGTGTGTTTGTTTCCAGTAAGGCGGAAAAGATACAAAACACCGTCGAGTATGTGTCCCCTCGTCTGTACAGCGCCGCACTGGTGTGCGTGCATAGCTGTCATTTTAGTCCGCCAGATGCGCATGCGCAGAAGATAATTGCAATTAGATAATTTAATTAGTTATTATCAAACGCTCCTAACGCTTTTGATATTACTTGTTAATGAATCCATTGTACTTTGTATCTATTTAATTAAAGATAACCGTGAAATCGTATCACGTAGCTACACAAATGTTGTTGGCATTTAAGGGAACAATGGCCACAAATCTTTTTGTTTATGTTTGCTTGTACTTCATCCAGTTGTTTATTTCATCATCATCTGTTTATCACAAAAAGCTCTTTAGATTTAGGCTAGAATTTCATAAAATGTGTATATTTCTATGTCGGTTACTATGTTTTACGATCAAATAAAATTCGTCCATCTACTATATGCTTACAACTTAAAAAAGATCAAATGCAGATTCACTTGTCATAATACATATATAAATCGTTTGAGATTTTTGATCATCTTTTAACACTATCAGTGCATTTCTCATATTATATAAATATTCATCTTTACATAAATACAACGGTTGCACAACAAATATGTACGCAAAACAGAATATTCTTCCTAGAAGACCAGTAAAATGCACGTGCTCGCGCGCACCAGGTTCGCTCTTCATTCGTTCGTTGCTTCATTTGCTGTGCTCGTGTCCCTAATAAGTTTAATTCGATTCAGCTTGAAATTCGTTCAAACCATCTTGCAAATTGCTTACAGAGACCTACTTTGCTTGTTAGAAAACTTAAAGCAATAACAATGTCCTTACAATGACTACAAACGTCCCTTAAGCTTAACAACATACCGGCTACAACCGCTCACTTGCTTTCTACTAGAATAGAAAACAAAAATAGCTTGAAACAAAATTCATAAACCAAAAAAAATATGTACAACTGCCACTTCTCTCTCTCAGATGTATAATACATATTATAATAATCATAAATCCTCTTATTCGAAGTTTATATATGCATGTGTATATAACATTATTCTAGAAATAAAATCAAATAAATAATGATCACTTGTTTGATAATAATAAAAAAAGACAACGAAAGGCAGCCAATATGCATTCAAATTTAACAAAACGATTGCTGATCAATTCCGAAATACATTTCATACACAATCAATTTCGCCTGCTCTTCGCTAATCGTCGCTGCATAATTTCCACAATTATTTATTAATAAAATAACCTATCAAAATACCCCCAAACAAAGTTTTTAAACGTCCGCCGTAATGTGCACCTGTAGTAAGTAAGTATGTATTACAGTCTGTCTGTACACACAATAAGAACAACAACAGGTTGGCCTGTGCATGCTTGTATCTCCGTCCGGGTATCACTCAAACGCTGCAACAACAGAGAGTAAATAAAGTCTTAACCATACGTTCATTTGTATGTAGCTGCAAAAGTACACTGTACTGCGTGCGTCAGACGTCAGCGAATTGTTTCGTTTACAGATAGTTAGTGCGCACTTATCACTTTGGTTGGCTTGCGCTTGTAATCGCTTTGCTGGCTCCTTTCGTAGAGTGGATGAGATGAGCTTTGAGGCAGAGGTAATGCAAGCCAAATATGTCTCGATGGATGGCGCATTCCAAACAGACGGATGATACGAAACAAAATTAAAAATCTTCAAATGTGGCTAAAAAGAAGAAACAAACAAAAGCACGTTAAGATAAAGCAATAGAAATCAAAATTTAAACGAAATGACATAGATGCGCACTAACAAATTATAAGTAAATAAAGCGACAGAACTGACTAACTGACTGACGTTAATAATCTTGTCTCTGACTATCATTACAATGCGCAATCGCAATTTACAAATCACCATCATTGAGTCGCTCGCACAGCATCTGAATGGAACGAACGAGAAACGAAAGCTACTCACGGGAAGGACTGCGTGTCGATCCCATTTGCATCGAGCTTGCTTGGCTGGTGTTCTTCGGCGTGTTCTCAGAAGAGTTCAGAAAGTCCCAGATGAGAATGGTGTCGTCGTGCGAACTGCTGACGATCTGGAATTCGTCGAACTGCAGGCGGAACACTCGTCCCGTGTGCTCCTATATGAAATAAATACCTTAATTATTCCACATAACCACGGAACATGACAGGTACGTACCACAAGTGTGCGTAAACAGAGGGAGTTTGACGGTTTGCGAGGGTCCAGCGCTGCAAGCAAATCCCAAACTTTTATTTTGCCGTCGTATGCGCCGCTTACAATTCGCTTCGCGTCGAAGCGAATGCACCGAACGAGTTCCTCATGTCCTTCCAAAGTTCTTATACATGTACCTCCTTCAATATCCCATAATCTAAGAACAAATAAATGTAAGCAACTTGCATACCGCAATGAGTTAACTCATTAGAGTTCCTACCTTATTGAATTATCTGAACTGCCACTAACAACTAGCCGATCACGATACTGCAGGCACGCAATGCCACGTTTATGTCCATTTAGTGTCCGCACAAATTCGCAATTTGACGTATTCCACACTTTAATCGTCCGATCACCGGATGCCGAGACAATGTATTTTTCATCAAAGTCCACCACATTGACAGCAGCACGATGCCCGACGAGGACGCGCCGCAATGTGATTTCCGATTCGGACGTCATGTCCCAAACGGCGATAGATCGATCCTAGAAAGTCATTCAACATTCAAAACCAAACCCAGGGAAGAGAGAACATTTCAACGAAAAATACCTTCGAGCAAGTGACCATCATTCCATTATTGAACCGCAGATGCAGCACAGCTTCGCAATGATGAATTAACGTGCTGACCATTTCACCCGAATGTACATTCCATACGCGTACAGTCGAATCGCTGGAGCCGCTGATGATCACCTTATCGTCGTACTGCAGACACAGCACCGAGCCCGTATGCCCGGTGAGAATTTTCGTGCACATGAGCGTACTGCGATCCCAGATCTTAATCGTGTTATCGCGCAACCCACTGACGATTTTTTGATCGTCGTATTGCAAGCAATAGACGCCCTTGCTCGCCTCGCTACGGCAGTTTATACGCTGCAGGATATGCCTGCCATTGCGCCAGTTATTTTCGATACTCCCAATGTCCTGGATGATCTTGGGGTACAGAGATCGGTAGAAAGTATGCGGCCGATGATTTTCACCCGGACGCGGGATGAAGAGGTATTGTATCCACTGGCGGCGCTCGGCCAGACCGCGCCATAGCGAATCCGTGCGTACTTTCCGCTCAATCAGTTTCTTCCACAGCATGCCTTCGGAGATAACGCGCAGCCATTCCTTACACACGAGCTCGGCAGCGCAAAGACTCTCCGCATTCAAGTATGAAAGAATATTCTCGGCGACATGGTCCAGTCCTTTTTCTGCAAAGTGAAGAGATTGAGGTTGAGTACAGCAATAAACTTAGGGATCATTCTGTTAATTAAAACGTAGTGTAATTGCAATTTCAATTTGCACATGCAAATTATTCATTTGCATGTTATGATACGTTGCAGCCTAGCTTAACTTAGCCTAGCTTGGCAAGCAAACGAAACAAAATGCAAGCCTTGAACTGATTTCACTCCGTTCCACGCAAGAGCGGCTACTTACTCGGCAATAGCGAGATGAAATCTCGCTGAAGCATTGGTTTCAGGAAGGAATTGATGTGGCCGTGTTGATAGTGGCACATACGAGCCAGAAGGTTCTCGACGAACTCCACCTGATCGGTCTCGCTCCACTTCTCGAAGTATTTCAAGCAGGTATCTCGTTCGGAGTTGAACGTCGCCGACGGTTCTTTCTTGCGCGCCGGATCGTACAGCATTGTCATCATGAACTGCAAGACAAGAGAAGACCACAATGAATCACACATACTGAAAAATGTACTTCACTTATAAATAATAATATGGCATGAGACATGCGACAAGAATTTTTAGTTCATGTTTATTGCCAACAACCTGGAAGCGCAGGCTTACCATGATGCGCCGAAAGACTCAACTGGTATTGAACCTTGAAGTTCACTTGCAAGCAAAACCGCGTCGGGCAGAAATTTTTATTTCCTCATACAACACACAAATAAATCAACTTAACGTAATGACCAAGGATAATCGATTGTAAATACGCATACAAAATTGTTCAAATTGCGGTAAAAGGTAGTAAAAATTTAAATTTTACTTTAATTGCGGACGAAACACCGATAACAAAAGTGCATCAACGGTATGTTATGTACATACATCGAGCAGGTAAAGTACTGTAGCAAGATACGAATTGTGAAATGGCATGATATTTATTGTCGCTGGATTAATAAATGTATGTTAGTTGCGCTTCGTTTGTCTCTCTTCGCTTTTCTGCTCTGCTCGCTCAATGCGCTTCTTTTCTCTTTTGTCGTGCCTAAGTTGGCGTTGATTTAAAATTGAACAGACGACGAAGCTGCGGCCGTACAAACACTTTCTAATGTACTTAGCTGCGATTAATATTAGCGGGCCGCTATGGCAACGCACGAAACAAAAGAAGAAACACGTGACGCACGAACGGCAGACACCACGGCATGTGAACGTAAAGCCAAACCGGAGCCATCGAGTTTCAGTTTGTTCGTTCGTTATTCATTCATTTAACTTTCGATTGTTCGCCAAAGCTGATGTGCTGAGTCTAGCAAAGCTAATCCACTCGCTAATATAAAATGATTTCTAAATGCTCGTAGCTCGTACCTACAAATGCATTGCAATCACATTTATTATTATTCATTTGTGAAACTTTGAAATATACAACCGACCTAAAACAATAATAATAATACATGATGTGTTAATCCATGCACATATGAACTACAAAATAAATATTTCTTGTATGAGTTCCTTAACCTTACTTACTCAATGCTTCATCTTTTAACATGATTTTTGCATAAGTAAGGTCTCAGTGAATCATCGTGAACACTGAATAGAGCGATAATGCATGTCATTAACACAGCACTGCTGTTGACAATCGATGTCTGCCTCCGTCTCTGCGTTCAAGAAATTATTAAGAAGTTTTTTTGCACCTACAGAGACGTCGTTTATTCTTGTCGAAACAAAACAACACTCAACCAGTAACTAATAGTAACCGTTATACGTCAAGCAATAAAGCTGCCACTGGTCGTCCATGTATTGTATATAAACCTCTAACAAAGAAATAATCACTCGTTGTTTTAGGGTAGACTTTCACTCTCTGCAAACAGAACAAACTACTTGTTCCGCTAACCCAAAAATAATCCAGGCGACAGAATAAAATAAATAAAGAAGCACATAGTCACCTGTGAATTGCTGTTGGAGTCTTCAATGATCTTGTCCGTCTCCATTTTCATCATGATGCTTCTTTAGATGTATCCTCTTCGTGCAGTCCGTTCTACTTCCGTATTCTAAATGTGCATTCGCCTTGTGTTTGCAGAAGAGAAGAAATTCACTAACACTGAATCACAGACACGGTTTGGTAGGTTGCTTTGATGGATGCAAAAAAGTATAGTAAACGGGGGTGTAAGTATGTATAATGATTTAAAATGATGTTGTGTACGGCAAATAAACGCGCGATTGATTGATAGCTTGCTGGCACTTAATTGAATGCGCTGGTGTGTGGTTGCCGTACGAAGTAGGCTGCGTCTCTGCCTCGTCTGGGCTGGTGTGGTCGGCTCTCTCGTCTTCTGGGCCAGCTTCCTGTATGCACTACGCTACGTCATTGCGGCTTGTTGCGTGCACCTCGCTGATGATGGTTCTCACACACACACATATCAGAAACGAACCCACTGCGCCAGACACACTTGCCTTGCCCCGACCGCCCCACACAAACACGCTGTATTGTCTATTTCCAGGCGTGCAAAAGAAAATTCACCGCAGACGACGTTCAGACAACACCATCGACAGCGACGGCATCGTCGTAGATGCACTGTTGCCGCGTCCTCCCACTAAATGCAGCGCCACCGCCGCACAACTTGAATCAGAGATTTCTCCTCGGCGATGATGTCCAGCCAGTAATGGAGACAGGCGTTCAACGGCGTAGTGTCAGGCTGACTGCCTGCTTGCCACCGCCAGCTAGGTACCCAAGTCCATACGCATTCGTTAGATGTTTGGCAACTGCACGTAATCAGATGCTTGTGACGTCACGCGGCCTTTGTGTCGTCACTGAGTCATCATCGAAGTATGTATAAGATTTATAAATAAAAAAAATTATCACTTGCTCACTTTTCCCTGCTGCTTGTCTATCACGAATATCACAATGGAAAACTGCTATCAAAACGTAGTTTGATGAAGCGCATATAAGTTCTAACCTCAAATTAACGATGCGCTAAGTTGCTACCATACTTAGTGATAACAATTGTTTTAATTACTGTTGCACGTAAGTCACCTTGCACGTGAGGTTATTATTGTTATGCTTATTGTTTATTCGCTAAGTGACGAGTTACAACCGCAGTTACAATGACTGTTTTGCTCTTGAAGAGTAATGGCCGCGCTGACCCTAGAGTTGTCAGCGCCACTGAATTAGACGAATATTCTCAAAACTAATTTTGCAGCAGTGATAATTCAAAACTTTTCGTGAAATTCTGAAAATACTATTCAAATATTTTGTAAATTTACCATATCTATATGAATAAACATAGTTTAACTGATTCTATTTTTAGTTCACATACACATTGATTAATGACCTTATTTTACGCACTAAATATACGTAAGAATACGTAACAAATACGTAGTGGCAGCTGACTCAGAAACAAACAAACTTGAACCTTCAATTCAGATTAGATATTGATAATTAATAAGTGAAAATGGAAGCTTATTATTCAACTCATAACACGTCAATATGTGCGACAGTGCAATGAGCTCAAACTTGAAAAATTTTGTTAAGGCCGGCAAGAAAATCGTCGCAGCCGCCTTGAATTATAAGTATGTATATTATAAATG
This sequence comes from Aleochara bilineata, assembly GCA_003054995.1. Taxonomy (NCBI): domain Eukaryota; kingdom Metazoa; phylum Arthropoda; class Insecta; order Coleoptera; family Staphylinidae; genus Aleochara; species Aleochara bilineata. Next base: position 42,741 of record NBZA01010448.1, on the reverse strand, counting down.
TATAGTTTTGTTATATTATAATCTGTCTCTTTAACAGCGCATTATTAAAAATTAATAATGCTGCTAAACCAAAAGACCCCGTGGTGTTTCTGAAACCGACTACTAGTTATATTACCGAAGGCCAAGACATTGTCGTAAGTTTCAAAAGGCAAATATCAATACATATTTTAAATTTTGTTGTTTGCAGATTCCTAAAGGTTGGAAAGTTAATCAAGAATTAGAACTTGGGGTAGTAATAGGTAAACATTGCAAGAATGTGTCCGAGAAAAAGGCAATGGATTACGTTGGAGGATACTGTATAGCTCTGGATATGACTTCAACTTCTGAACTTGTTAGTTTTTAAAAATGGGCGCAGACGACAGTGATTTTGAATTTCTTAATATTTGCAGAGTGTTGCCAGAAAAAATGGCAGTCCATGGGATTTGGGCAAGGGCTTTGATACTGCATGTCCTGTGAGTGGATTCATCAAAAAAGAAGCTATTCCCGACCCACACAATGTATCATTGGTATGCAGAGTCAACGGAGTCACAATGCAAGATGGCAACACCAACGACTTGATTTTTAATATACCAGAGTTGATCAGTTACGTCTCCAAGTTCATGACACTGGAGCCAAACGATGTTCTCTTGACTGGGTCCCCTCCAGGCATGGGTCCAGTCGTAGATGGCGATGTCATCGAAGGCGGCATTAAAGATTTAGTCACGATCAAGTTTAAAGTAACAGAAGAAAAGTAGAAATGTTTTATAAATGTATATGAGTTAAAGATTTTGATTGGGTAATAAACTAATCCATGCTCACTAATTGCATCACAGTGGAGGTGACATTGCATGAGAAAAAGCGGTAGAACTCGTAGAGCATCCTTTGGAATTCGTCGTTATCTAAAACTTGATAAAAGTACGCTATGCGGACATCTTCATTGATGAGAGAGTTGTAAATAAGGGAAAAACGCTCATGAAATGTAAAATCCCCAAAGCGGTTTATCTTGTTCACCCAGGGTATCATGACATTGAAGACATTGAGGATGATATCGAAAGGTATCTGGTACTCAATGCCGTCATTTGCTTCGTGCAACTGGGAGCTTTTGGCTTGTGAGTAGTATTCGTCTGAACTATCGTTTTCGATACCCGTAGCTTGAGACTCCTGCGACATGTGACGCTGTAAGTCGGGTTCGTTTAAGTACTCGATCACTTCCGTCGGACAGATATTTTGAATATCATCTGGATCCAGCACAGTTATTACTGCGCTGTTTGTGCGATGCACTGTTTCATCCACGAGCTGCTCCAAAAGATCTTTGCCCATTTCGTGTATATCCTTTTTTTCGGCAGCTTTTGAAATCTCGTCCAACTCGCGTCGCATGATGTTCTTCAAAACCGTTGCGTAACGGACGGACCCTCGTCGTTGATCATAGCACACCAACTTCCCAATTGACATTTCAATAGCTTTGACCAATCCTAGTACGGGATCAACATCCTTGCAGAAGCTAAGCAACAACGCGGTGTAGTTTAGTCGATCACCAATTTTATATAATGTTAAGAGAATTTCACGGATGTTAGCTAAGCGTGGCTGCGGAATGTCAGCTTCGAACCAATACTTAATACATGGGTATTGATGCTCGTATATAAACTCGGACATCTCAGAGTCTAGGTTCTTGAACTGTTGCCGAATTAACAAAAGTTCTTCTTGGGTGGGACACCGCAGTTCCAAGCAGTATATAATAAAGTCTTTCCAGTTTAAGTACTCTGTTGTCCCAAATATTTTTTCTACCAATTCATGTGTCTTGTGCGGTTCTAGCATCTTCCACAACTTGGGAACGTAATCTGGTTGTCCGTCCTCTGCTTCATACACAATAAGATCCTGTAGGATGAAAGTAAAGGATCTTTCAGGGATTACACCATTAGGGGCTAACTTGAACAGAATATCAACAATTTTCATGAGCTGCACTACCGTGAACGACATTTCGTCGTCATATTCACGTACTGGAACGGAGTCATCAATAGGTAATGGCGATTCGTACATTTGAGAGCCAATCTTTACGTAGAACATGTCATCCTGCAATATCAATTCTGGTTGAATCTTAGTCTCGTTTTCCACTGCGTGTTTCAAGAGACGAGAGCATTCATCAATGGCGTATACTTCACTGCGATACCGCTCTTCAATATCCTTATATAATTGGTGGAAAGTCTCTGCACCTTTCTCCATTACATGTTCTACTTCCTCCATGAGAACATGTTCTAGGATTTTCAGTCGCAACTCGCATCTGTAGTATTCTCCTCGGAATGCTGTTTCAAACTCTTCTAGAAGAGCCTGGCTATACTGCTGAACTTCTTCATTGACACCACTTTTAATGCTAGATGCGTCTCCTTTGCCCTTCTTACTTTTAGGGGTTTTCTTAGAACTCACTTTGCTATGCAACCCTTGTAAGACTTTTTCGCAAGCAGCCAAGTTCAGTTCAAGTTTCTTCATGGCTTGCTCGAGAACCAATTGTATCTTGTGCACGAAAGGCGACTTTGTTGCGTCTACCGTTTGTTCAATTTGCAATAAACAGTCTTCCGTGTGCTCAATAAACGGGGCAACATGATCTAACTCCTCAATGTTGCTTGGTAGTTTCACCATGTCAAGTAAACTCTTCTCCAAAGGCGGATCTAAGTGTGGCGTGCTTGTAATCATCTCAAGATAGTAATCATTGAGCAGCTGACAGGTATCAGTACATCTATCTAATTCCAGCTGCATGAAGGATGAGTAAATGTTGCACAATTCAATGAGAAGTGTTGTTATCCAGTTCTCCTGAACTATGCGCACCCGTTCATTCTCGTTCTCCAGCATGCGAGCGTCGCAAACCTTCCAAAGTCGTTCCCGGAACTCTTCAATGCGCATGTGTAACTCAGCTTTGACTTCTTCGTCTTCCCGTAGATCATCTTCAAACTCATTGTAGGCGATTTGAAATTCTTGAAGATGCTTTTGTTTTGTATCTGGTCGAGCAATGTACTCTAGAAGATTGTTCTTTATATACGTAGTATAAGGAACTAAAGAATCCAACAAAACCCTTCGTCTAAAGAATAATTGTTTAATATCAGTGATGTATACTTCCTCCAAGTTTCTCCATAAATTAGCTAAAGCATTTCGATACTCTTGTGGGATTGGCAAATCATGGTATTTCCAGCGGTATTCGCCTGGCAAAGCCGGTGGTTGTTCGGGTTCCAAAGGTTCTTCCGGTTCTGGGACAGGAGTAGGAACTTGCGTTTCTTTATCAGAATGTTCTTCTTCAGTCCTAACACTAGCTGTACTTTTCTTTTTGCCTTTTTTCTTACCTTTCTTGCTCACGCTACTTTTCTTTGATTTAGAAGATTTAGATTTACTGCTTTTCCTGCTGCTCTTGCTCTTTTTGTCTTTCTTTAATTTACCAGTACTCTTAGAAGATTTGTCTTTTTTCTTGCCTTTCTTATCATTTTTACCTTTTTTCTTCTTGGATTTCTTCACACCTTCTTTCACTGCACTGCTCGTAGGCCTAATCAATTCGTCAAAGTTTTCTTCGACATACTGTAATGATTCAGGAAAGAGAGTTACAGAGTCCTTAAACGGCATTGAAAAATCTCCAAGAATCAACTTTGCTAAATGTTTTACTGTAGGAAAGTCTATCTTAGTATAGTACAGGGTGTACTTACACCCTTGGTCTTTGTAGAACTGGCATAACATCTCTGTGTTCTCGGGGCACTTGAAACAATCATGAAGAAGTTCGTCTAGGTCGTCTCCATCTTTGCTTTTTAGCTCAATATAGGCTGTCAGAAAAGTATCATAATCAATGTCATCTTGGTCTTCTGTTGGAGGATTAGTGAGTAATCTAGAAAACTCATTTGCTTCTTCTTCAGATGCATTAACGTCTGGTCGTTCTAAAAGATCTACAACGTCTTCAAGACTATTTTTTGGTACTACGTATACATTATTTGGAAATGATACACAGGTAAGAGCTTCTTCTAAAGCTGCTGCTTGTTGGATAGTCTGAGGGTAATTTATCAATACCCATCCAGTAAGCTTAGATAACGGTAGAGTTTTTAGGTATTCCACAATGGCGTCAGCATTTACTTTTTCACTGGGAACCTCCCCAAACTCCAAAGTTTTGAAGAGTTCTTGCCCCACTTTGCCAGCACGACTCAAGATCATTTCCTCGTCTGGGAATAACCGCGGTGTCTGAACAATTTTATCAGCAAAAGGGTCTAAAATTTCCGTTGCGGTAGTCGCACTTGTACCTGACTTTTTTGATTTTGATTTCTTAGATTTCTTTGACTTGCTCGATTTACTGCTTTTCTTAGATCCTGTTTTCTTAGAACCTTTCTTCTTAGACTTTTTATTTTTTTTAGACTTGCCTTTATCATTCAGAGCAGCCTTAGAGCGAATTTCAAAAACGCCACTTGTGTACTCTACGATGCTTTCATCTTTAAACACCTTGGAGCAATAATCGTAAGCATCTTGTAAGAGCACAATCTGAATCTTTTGTGATTTCAAAAATTCATTCAACGCTGGTAAACAGTCCAAGTTATTTAAGCCATTCACACAAGCAGCTACTGTAGATTTAGGAAGAGGATAATTCCCAGGACCGCAATCCACGTTTGGAGGTTTTTCTGTCAAAAGTCTATATACAACATGCCCAAGAACGTTCATCCCTCGTTGCATATCTATAACGTTATCAAAGCGCATCCACGCCTGGTAATCCCATGGCCATTTGAATTCTTGGTAGTCTTCAAAGGTAAGGTCATCAATGGCATTTTGCCTATCCAATTCATTCATTTCAATAACATCGCTAGTTTCTACATTAAGTGATGAACTAGTAGAGTCACCGTCGTCAATCACGTCGGAGACATCGTTTACTTCCGTAAATATTGGTTGTTTTGCCACGAAAAGCCGCGCAAGGTCATCTCGTTGACGCCTGGGCAACTCATCGCAGTTCACCTCCTTGTATCCAATGTTATACATGGCCAAATTCATGATGTCACTCATAATCTTCTGCACTTCATTTGAAATATTTCCCTTTCGGCGTTTTTCTTTCTTTTGATAGATACGTTGGTGTAACTCGATTTTATTTTGTTTTTCAAGATAATATCTGGCGCGTTGAATGTCTGTTTCTTTTGCCTCACTCATGAGATCGCGGATTACCGCCTCCTCCTGCCTCTTTTGATTCTTCGCCATCTCGTTGTATTTATTTTCAGCAATTTTATCCTTCGTTCTGCGCACCTCCACCAAACACTTGGTTAGTTGCTCTTCATACATGCTCTGCTGTTGTAACTTTTGTGACAAATCATGTTGGTAACTTTCAAGTTGGTCCTTCGTCAGTTTTTCCCAAAGAGATGATAACACATTCCTACGAGATTTTTCCTGTTCTTCGCGGATCTGCCGCACTTTAACTGATTTTTTCTTTATGTCCTTGATGACTTCTTGGGCTTTTTTTTCATCAGGCAGCAACAATGGCAGCTTCTGAGCGCGTTTCTCCTCTTGGATCAAATCAGTTACCGATTGATTCAAACTCTCATCGTCGGCAGGAAGTTCACTGCATGCTAAATTATCTTTTGGTTTACACGTGTCTTTCATGCCCAGGCTGTTTCTCTTCTCTTTATTAGCCTCAATTATTTGCTTTTCGCAAACCAACTCTAAATACTTTTCTCGAGCTTTTTTGCATTTCTCCATTAAATCCAAGTACTTCTCAATATGATATTCGACGATTGCTTCTTTGCCTTCAAGGGCACTTGCCCAAGGATTGCTGAACTTTTCAATTGTAATATCATTCTCCGAAGAGATGGAATTCAAAGAAAAGCGAGACTCCTTAACAGGAATTTTCAACTGATCGGCGAGCACAAAGTGCATTGCGTCTTTATCATGCAATACCAAGTAAAGTTCGTAAAGAAGTTTGGTTACAGAAGTGCCTTTGCCTTCAAGAACCTCGGAAAACTCCTCTTTAGAGACATCTATTCCTAGTCTGTTGATTACCAGCCTCATTACTTCCAATGTTTGTTCGTAGAGTTCATGCTCTTTACAAAAAATTATGTCTGTTTGTTCTTCAGTTAAAAGCGCAAAAGAATGTAAAAGTTTGGCAATTATCCCACCACCACGATCAGAATCCCATGTTTCTTTGTCGAAAAGAATACCAAGCTGATTAAGTAGCCAGCTACGTATAATCTCGCTCATATTGATATACAGTTTAATTAACGCTACAGAGATTTTAATGTCTATGCTTTTAAATGCCTCAGCCTCAAACCCTAACTATTCTTTTTAGTAGATAATAATTTCCCACTGACATTAAAATTGTCAGTAGTGACTGTTGTCTTTTTTGCCAAACAGGTTCTCATAATAATAACATGTAAACCATAGCAAATAATAAACAAAATGGAAGCAAACACACTCCAGATATCCAAGTACCAATATTGTATAAACCCAATGGTTGGTCCTTTGAGATGCTGAGCTCCTTTGTGTCTAAGAACATATTCTGTCCACCAAATGGCAGAATCTAAAGAAGTCATCGGTGTATCCATGACACGCTTTGCTGTAGTATTTATATTATTAGCGTATGTTTTATTGTTAATAACTTCTAAGATAGCCGCTTTTAAAGTTTCCTCCGTTATGGAATCATATCTTAGTTCTACACCAAGTGAGTGAATAACCATGGCCTTAGCGTTTGAAAATTGGTCAACAAAGTACGGAATGGCCACCATAGGTACACCAGAAAGAATAGACTCTTCCAGTGATTGAAGATCAGCTAGTGTTAAAAATACTTTTATGTTTTTATGGCCCAACACTTGTTGCTGAGGAACACACTTCATAATTTTCACATTAGCAGGTAATTTTCCCAACTTGTCTTTCTCGTATTTCCAGAGAACTCTGTATGGTAGTTTTGAAAATGCCTGAACAATTATTACAAGGACATCTTTAGGTAAATATTTGACCTTTACATTTGAACCAAGACTGAAGTAAATAAAACCTTCGATTGACTCGTCCAAGAACAGTTGTAAGTCCTATGAAATAACTAAAATGATACAAGTAATAACAATGTACAAATATTTACCTTAGGGAGCGGCTTCAAGGGTAAGGATGTATGAAATCCCCCCGCTATATTAATGGTAGCTGGAGTATGTGGTCTAATCGTAGAAAATATTGGATTAGAGTTAGTAAAAATCATATCCACACGTGTTTGCAATTCCTGTAAACTTGGCATATGATCATCGCCAATTATCTTCTGAAGCATTGTGTCCACCCGAGGAAGTAGAATATGGTCATAGTAAAAATATGCAAAAAAATATCCAGTCACTGCTGCCAAACGCTGGAAAAAGTTCATGTTGACGTGGCCAGTAATAGAGTGCGGATATAAAACAGGATGCACTGGATTGCCCACCGCTCGATGAGCCCAAGAAGGAATATTTAGGGATGCAAGTCCAATCACTGGAACATCAAAGCGATGCTTGAAAGGAAACATAAAAGGAAAAATATATTCCAGCATGAGCAAGTCGAAGTGGACAGACTTATCCGTAAACAGTTTGCGCACTTTTGGGTGTTCGAATATGCGCTTAGAAGCATTTGCAGCCATTTCAACGTGAAACTGAAGCTCTTTGATCGGATTTCCTGAGAAACTGAGCAAAATATTGAAAAGCTCATCGTGGCCATCGTATAACTCGCTAAAATCCATTTCATGAAGAGTCCTGAGCGACGGGTCACCGATCGGATCTGTTGTTATCAAGGTTACTTCGTGGCCGCGCTGCACCAATGCCCTCCATAACGGCTGGTAGAAAACTTGGTGACTAAAAGATGCCGAAGGAACCACAGTTAATATCTTGGCACCGTCTATAACCGGCACGGAAAAGTAAAAAAAAAGTATAAATAATGGCAACGGGTTCATCGTCGGCTAGTATTGCGAACACAATAACTAAACTAGTACACAATTATACTTGAAACATTTTGAAAATGCACTGATATCAATTGTTATCAGTTAAACATATCTGCGATACAAAAAAAAATTAACTTCTAATTAAAATTCATGCAATTATCAATAATGGATTCGTGTTATTCTCCAATTGGAGTCCATATTTGCTTAACAACCTTTTCCCTACCAACATTTGTAAAAATGTTTTTAAACTTTGACAATGAAAATGGCTTTTTGTTGCACGACTGGCCAAGAACTACAAGCCCATCTGTATGTTCAGATAAATATTGAATAAATCGACTAGGAGGAGAATTAATTTCAAAAATGAATCCGTTGCCTGCTAAAATAGTACGCGCAATATAAGCAAAGGATGATAAATTGTCCAAATTATCATTCCTTTTATAAAGCACTCCAGGTATATGGTATTCCTTAAGTTCGTATTCTTTCAGCAAATGAAGACGATGCTCCGTGTCGTTTGTAGAGTCAAACGCGATAACGTTCAACAAATCCATTATATTTGACTCTGAACCTTCCAAATTCTTGTAAGCTTCCACAATATCTATGCAAACGTTAATACGCTCCGATAAAGGTCTCTTTGCCCATGCAATTTGCGTCTTCTGGCACTTTTCCACTTGACTTTCAAATTCAGCATTAATACTTATCATTTCAGTAGAAGGCGCGCACGTGTGCATGCGTTTAATCCAATATGGCAAAGGTGCATCAGTTAAAAATACCCCATGATTATTAATCCAGATATTCAAAGCCTGAAAGTAGCTCAATTACTAGAATATTCTACATGAGTGGATGTGAAATACCTACATGAATGTCGTGTACTATCTTATTAAGAAACTCAACATTGTCTGACCAAACACTAACAGCGCATAAATTATTTTGGTTATTCAAAAGGGAAACACCTTCAACAGTTGTTCGGAAAGGTAGTACATTCAAGTACGGAACTGTTGGTAAGCATGGCTTAATCAGCGCATTGTTATATAGTCTTCCGCCAGTAACGAGCGTTAGTTGAAACTCATCCAAAGTATTATTCGCATTAAAAATATCAAGACCTTTGGTACTGGCCTCAGCAATCATAGTTGAATATTTCTTGTTATAATCAGAAATCAGACATGGATATGTAAATTTGGCCTGTTTATTATTGGCCTGGCTGCATGTAATGTTCTTTAGACGATTCTTCAACTTTTCAACAAACATATCATGTATATCTTCCTGTACCAAAACTGTATTCACTGAATAGAAATATTGTCCTTGGTGTTGAAAAGCAGCCTTTAAAACTGATTCACAAGCGGAATTTAAATCAGCCTCACTGAAGATAATAACTCCTGCTTTTTCATTGTTGAATTGTAAATCATTCTCAATTAGTTTAATTTCTACTTCATGATCCTTGCTAAAAATAGAAAACAACGTAATAAACCCAACACCTTTGTAGTTATGATTGTTACCAATCATCTTCAATCAAATGCAGTATACATCTTGCAATGGTATAAAATTTTGAATCCGTTTCTAAGTGAAAACGTTTATGATATCCAATACTTTCAGCAAGAAAGGCACCAAAAAGCCATAATGGCGTGTGTGCAGTTAAATAATATGTGCATATATCATCTTGAGGATGCAATATAGGTGTGATTGATGTGTACTTAATAAACCCAATGAGCATGTCAACTGACTTCTCAGATTCTTGATATGCAAAACCCCTGAGTATGTCCAAATGAATTAAAGTTTTCTTTTCATTGCTCAACTTTGTTAAAATGCTAAAAAAAACTTAAAGATAGAAATGTATTCACAAATTACTGGTGTAATAAACCTGCTAAAAAAATTTGATTTACTAAGACGGTTCCACCTGTTGTTAGTTGTCCCCCGTTGAAACAAATTGTAAGTCTTGGAGGCTTTATTGTCACTATCAGTAAAACTGGAGAACAGTTTCTAAAATAACTGAAATGATTAAACATACACATAATATGTAATATCCTTTACTTCTGTAGGAGTTGTATCTTCAAAAACGTCTTCAACTTGCATTGTCCGAAAGATTTCGGCAATTTTTTGTTTATTGACTTTACTTAAACCACCAGTAGTCATTGTATAATTAATATGTATGTAGCCAGACTAAAGTTTTCCAATGAAGTGCTTATGATTAAAGAATGTATGATAAACTCGCAAGATTATTGTTTGATAAACTTAGAAAAAATCGATAGAAGGTGAAGGTGGCCGTTAGAGGTCGCAATATGCGGCTGTCAAATTATCCATACTGTCATTTCTCAGATAGAATGTTGTGAATTGAGACGGTTTAATGCTCATAACGTAATCGTGTATATGCCTCGTTTCCAAATATAAATTTACTGAACGAAATTATTCGAAATAAAATGAGTTCGGACGAATTAACAGTGTGGTGCGGGAACCTACCAGCCGACGTGGACGAGGAACTTTTATATGAACTATTTCTACAAGTGGCACCTTTGAATCGAGTGAACATTCCAAAGGACAAGAATGGCAAAAACCTAAATTATGGTTTTGTCGAGTTCAAACATACAGTATCGGTACAATATGCCATCGACATGTTCCACAACATCAAGCTTTATGACAAGCATATCATTGTACGCAACCGTAACCATGGAAACAAGAATGCGCCACAGCAACAACAGATGGTACCTGCCCCAAATCACCTCTTAAATGGGGTGTTCCAGCATCTCATGCCGCTGGCCTACCTACCACCACAAGTCACCCATCATCCACAACACGAGTTCTTCGGCAAAGAGCGCAACCAGCGATATGGGCAAAATCACAGGCACAACTCTTCCTCGTCTACTACACCCTATGGCCAGCATCACCAGCGCAGAAGTCGAAATTACTACGATGACCGTCGACGATACAGACATTAACCAAATTTAAAACATATTCAATATTGCATATTGAAGTATGCACAGCCCTATGTTATTCCTAATTGTAATTAGGTACTTGACGCGTTTATAACAATTAGAAAAATCATACACCATACACTATTTAGATTGTAATTGTATGAGATATGGAATATATTATTAAGATAAGAGTTTAAATGAGGAAAACAATTTCATCCGACACCATTATTTGATTGTCATCAGTCATCTGATTAATGGCGGCTGTAATTTCACTTTGGGTGAAGGGGCTGGCGTTGTCCGCGTTGATAATATCGCGGACGCGTAGCATGCTCAAGGATTGCGTGCGATTCTCGCGGAATCCGCACTGTAGGCTGCTTTTGAATGTCTTAAGTCTGAACAAACCAAATTGAATGAATGTAACACAAAATATATAAGGATATTTCATGTATAAATGCATACCTTTTCTCGTCAATGAATGGCGAGTCATCTGTTTCCATTGCAGCAGGAGTCTCCACAGTTGTGGTGACATCTTCAGCAGCCTGAGATTGTGGTGTCGCTTGCTCAACTTCTTCCTCGTCTTGTACTCTGGTTCGTTTTGTAGGACGTGCTTCATAAGTCGTCGCAGCATCATCATCCTCCTCAATACCTTCATCATCAGAACCATCGTCGCCTCTACGGCGCTTTTTCTTTTCCTTCTCGAGCACGCGTTTGAAGTATGCATATTCAACCAGCTCAATGGCCGCATAGGCATCTTCTGCATCGACAGTACGTGACATGCGAGCCTTGGCATGCGCAGTTGCCAAACGAATCATTGTTTCTAAAGATCTCGCAGTGACCGGTTGTGTTCTGGCGATATCGTTTCCAAGGATATCCTCGGACCGAAGTTTGGAATATTGCTCAGCGATGATACTAGAAGCGTCTTCAGTGAGCACAGGCTTCATAATCTTCACGAAATGGATGTATTTGCGCATAAAGTCAACGCTCAATATTTTATCAGTCTTCTTACGGCTCCCGCCATGCAATAAGGGGTCATACTTTTCATACATGGGTGTTTCCTTATGATCTTGAAGTTGATTCTGATTAGCTGTGGTCAACATGTCCACTGAAGAACCCATGGGAAGAATTTCACCATCTTGCTCTAACGGACTCCTGTATCTATGCATGCGTACCACGTGATCGGATATTTTCAAATCCTGGTCTTCATCAATGGAATCCAGCATTACGAAAAGACAATCAAAACGCGAAAGGAGAGAGTCTTGCAGACCTATGTTCTCCATGGGAGTCTTATATTGGTCGTACTTTCCATAAACGGGATTGGCGGCGGCTAAGACCGAGCAGCGAGCGTTCAAACTAGCGTGAATGCCGGCTTTCGCAATGGTAACCCGTCCCTGTTCCATTACTTCGTGTATGGCTGTACGATCAATGTCCGACATCTTGTCAAATTCATCAATGCATACTACACCTCTGTCGGCTAATACCATGGCACCCGCTTCCAATCGGCGTTCACCAGTCTCTTGATCGGTGGTTACCGCTGCAGTGAGACCTACACCGGAAGATCCACGACCTGTGGTCGGGATTGCACGCGGGGCAGTGCATAAGACATAACGTAACAATTGCGACTTGGCCACACTGGGGTCACCAATAAGGAGTATATTGATGTCACCTCTTAGACGTGTTCCATTTGGTAAGTTCTTCTCAACTCCACCAAGGAGCAGACAAAGGATCGCGCGCTTGATGTATTCGTGCCCATGAATTGACGGCGCGAGCGACTTGGCGAGTAGATTAAACACGTTCTTATTGTTTTTTGCAAGGTTCTTGCATCTGGCGACATCTTCTCGAGAGATTGATGGATTTGCTTCTTTGCTCAAAAGTGTTAAATTGTTTGCAATCACAATAGTCCTATTGGTAAATAATTAATTTAAGCATTTAGCAAGTTAATAATCGAATTGAGAATGTTCTTACTTGAATGTACCATTTGTGAAGCTTCCTTGCTTGTTCGGCAAGCACCGAAAGTTGCCCACGACTTGAACCCGATCACCTGGTTTGCAACGGTCAACCAAGTCGTCGTCGCAGATGACGTCCACCGAACGCGGTAACTGGCCAGCAGGTGCCTTCTCAGGCATTTCTTGAATGGAAACAGTTTGATGATCTTTGTAAGAAGACAGACCAAACTCAGTCTCAAGAAGGTTGCCTTCATCATCTTTGGTCGGATAGACGGAGCTTGTTGGAAATGCATCCAGAGAAGTCAGATCAGTGTACTTTCTTTCCATGATTTTCTTTGTTGCCGGGCAATAGTGCACACTTCGGACCACTTTTGGATGCACAAGTGAACATTTGGTAACGATGCCTTCAACGCAAATAAGATTGCCCAAATATCTGGAGGTGAGATTCCTTGGTGTGACATGTTTGTTCCCAAAGCTGCCTTCAAATGCAATATAAAACTCATCATGCCCCTTAGCGTATTCGTGATTGATGGAAATGACAAATTCGCGGAGCGCTTTTTGAAAGGCAGACTGCTCCTCAAAGACGTTATTGAGCAAAGCATTCGCGCGCGTTGGATTTTTCTTGCGTAAATCATTCACGTTCACTAGTAATCGTCGAGTGCCATCCGCAATCATGTTTTTTACAAGTTGAGAGTATGTCCCTTGGTCTTCCTATACCATTATAATAAGAATGTTTAACGTATAACAAAGATTTGTTAGTGACTTACTTCATCGTCGAGAAAATCCAAATATTCGCGTTGCAATTCCCGTTGCTTTTGATCAATATCCTGTGGCTCAGTCATGTTCACGATATTTTAAAAGAATCACTTATTTATAATAAATATTCACTAATAATAACTGATGGGACAAGACATACAACCAGTAACGACCACTAAAACCTTCTACGAACTTTTGGCGCGAAAGGAAAATTGGTTATGTTAGGAACGCACCACGGTACGCATGCGCAACAAAGTTTTGGAAGTTTGTAAGCTGTGGTTAGGTGAGAAATACTAATTTTAAAAAACTGAATAAAAATAATAATCCTGCTTTATAGTGAACTAATAGTTAAACCTGAAACATAGAGGCTTACAATTAACAATTAATACTATACAATCAGACTAGCAATACAAAAACCTGCTCGTACTTTTGCTAAATCAATCAATTTCGGTAAGCTAAACTTGTACTTTTCTTTTGATGCCTACAATTACTGAATCCCTAACATGCAATGGTAATAAACCATCAATACTTTACAATGAAAATAGGAGGAAGAAACAATGAATTAATTTATAATAAAATATTAATAATAAACAAAGTTATAAAATAATATTATCGCTGATAATATATACAAGAAGTAGTTGGCTGGGGAGGCGTCGATTTGCATTAAATATGTACAAAACCAAGTCTCATCAATTTACATCACAATTATTAATAATCTCTAAGTTCGTGGGTTAAACAAGCATCGATCATAAGCGCGGCGATTAATACGTTCCTTAGTTTGGGGTTGTTTGAGCGACTTAATTACTTGGTCCCTGGGCAGAGAGCGTAAGCGTTGTGTTCCCGCATCCGCTGGGCGAAGAACAATCTGGTTTATTGCTGGCATCCGCCGTCTCTTCGTTGCTTTCTAGAGATTAGCCTAGTTCGGTTTTCCGCTTGTGTATGGTCTGCCCGCGATCCGAGGAGGAATATTTGGCACTGGCCGACTGTAAAAAGGTAAATTATAAAAGAAAAAACTACATAACTTAAAAAATAATGACTTAGAATGAAAAACAGAAATACCTGTACGGACAGTGTAATGTTAAACAGAGCACTGCAAACCAACACAAGGCAAACAAATCGCAAACAAACTCAAGAAGGACTCTGTTATTTTGTTATTCCTATATTTACACATTCAAGTTATACGTATTATATCATATATTATTAGTTTGCTAACTTTCTACAAATTTCAACGTTTGTCTTTCATTCCTTGTTAAGTGTTGTTTTCTCCATCAAACGTGCCGTTATTAGTTCAGCCGAGCAATCACCACTTCCGGCGATTGGTTTAATACATATTTATTTACAACACGCAGTTCTCTATTATTACAAGAGTATTATAAGAACATTCGCAAGAGTGCTGATCGCCTGGCTGAAGCTAATCAAGAGATTTGTAATTAATTTACTTTTGTTTGACATCAATTGGTGCAAATGTTCCATGTTCATATTCGTGTGCTGCTTGTCAATTGTGGAATGTGTTCGCCTAATTAATGCACTAGAAATAATTACTAGCAGGTGAACTTATCATTAGTTTATATAATAGATTATAGATTCAATATTCATTATTTAACAACAAGATTCATCAGGTAAAACAGTTAATATATTCATATTTGTATATATTGTATATATATTTACTTTGTTATTATTCATTTTTACTTCATTTGTTTATTTCTTTGTTACTGGCGGATATCGACCAACGAACTTTAATATGGAGGAAAAGCACCGCACCTCGGCACAGCAATGATGATTATATATCTTACCACCTACAATGCCCAGAATCGAGCTTAATTTGTATCGTATTGCAACCATGTCAACAATGTTTGTTACTTATGCGCAGCAAAGTTGCCTCAAGTGAACAAAGAAATATCGCTCGACGCAATGCCATTAATTGACTCTCGCTAAATTCTTCAATGACATTACAGTATATATGTAGTTTGTATGCGTTTGCTTCACAGAAGTGCACCTGTTCAACCATCACCACAAACTGCTGCTTCTTGTTATCTGTCTGTAGTACATCATAGCTAACAATAAGTAATAACATCGAAATGATATGCCAATTTTTATCTGCGATCTAGAGTATACTTTTCCTGCTCTACTTTCTTTTCTCCCCTTAGTTTTCTTACTGATAACTTAGTTAATTAGAATAATAGTACGGTTTGCACTCGCGGAGTTACATAGACACCAGTATAGTATAGTACGTGTTATTGTTAACCAGCTACAAGCTATTTTACTCGTTTGATAGTTTTAAATAGACACGAAGAGTATGTATTACTGGACCTAACTGACTGATAAACGCCACAATTGCAAAGTGCTACTCTTCTATTACATATTTGGTAATATGTAATATTTCAATAAGGAAGATCACGCAGATCATTGCTATTCAAGAAAGTATTTCTGTCTGAGACGGTGTGAATGTGCGCACCAATAATCGAAGAAGCATCATTATTATTATTAGCATGTGCATAAGAATCAGCTAGCTATTAGCTACTAGTTGAACAACAACTTGATATAATTTCTACTTTCACCCCTGAAGTTTTACCCTCCGCCCCATTACATGTATGTATAGTAGTAATTCGATGTGGAATGGATAAAATACAATCATATTTTTGTTTGTTTGTTTGTTGTTTTGTGTTGTCTGTGGGGCGCTTCCTTACTTTATGCTTAAATATGGTTAATATCATCTCACTTGCTTGCTGTTAATTCAATACCACAAACGGCAAATAGTTATGTTATCCTATTGAGAATGCGACTACAAGATTAGAGTATCAACTATTATTACGTGAAGCATTCCATATCCACTTGTTTGTTGTTAATGTATAATATGTTGCATAGATATAGAGAACAATGGTATAAGGTTGTTAATAACTATCGCAAAGTTGCTGCTGCTGCAGTAGCAATTTGTTAAAAAATATAGAATTTGTTTGGCTTTGTTTACTTGGGGAACTTGAAGGCATTGGTGAATTCGTTGACCGCTGCTTGGGTGACAGCTCGTCCCACTGCCATCTGCATCTGCTCGGGAACCTTGATGCCCCCTTGGCCGCCGCCGCCACTAGGTCGGCTATACAAAGAAGAGAAAGAGCGCGGTTTGAAAGGCGATCGCTACTTGGAAATATGTATATTATGTTATGTTTGCGTTAAGACTGAGTTTGTTATTTGCCACGTGAGTGTGTGATAAACAAAGTGACAATCGCAACAACCCCTCTTTTTAACTATAAATACTTAAATGCCAATCGTTTAAAGCTGAAGCGGTCAATATTAAATTGCTTTTGTTATTTGATAGATTACTTTCTACGCATATTATCTAGAAGACGTTGCAGAGAAAACTCGCGTGTGATTATTCAAAGAGGTGGGCGATAGAATATGTAACTTGCATATTAGTAATGTTACGAGTTGTGTGAGTATTAATTCATTTTGTTAGGGTTTGTGTTTGATGGTTAGAAGTAGATGCTTATCGCCTCCTGCAAACAAAACCACAACCTCAGCCTCAGTATAGGCTGTGGCTCTAATATTGTAAACTAAAGGACGGGCACAAGAATTGCTGATGTATACATGGTCACAAACACGAATCATAAAAATCTTCGTTTTCTAATTTTGTTTGAATACACCAACAATTCATTTTTGTGTGCTATTAGCTTGTTAATAGATTTCTATAAAGTATAACAAAAATAACATAGAACGCAGTGGAATACTGTTCCACAGCGCAAATTGATAACATTCGTGGAAGACTTTCCTAATAGAACGCTGTGGAAATGGTTTCCACCACCTTTTTTTGTCAAGAAAAGCGCTTCAAAACCAAGAGACTAGAATGTACTTACGTGGGTATAAGTGGAGCTGGAAGGCCGTGACCTCCAGGTCGACCTGGCGGCATCGGAGGTGCACCTGCTCCAGGCCTGTTTGGAATCGCCGGCGCTGGCCGACCAGAGCTCGGAGGCGGAGGTGGTCCCCTAGATCCCATGCCTCCTGAAACCATTATCGAATGTAGAACAAAAACACGAACACGCTCGGTTATCACAAACCGATCCAGGATAAAGTGTCAAAAAACATTGAAAAGCATGCACGAAGACGACTTTTAACTATAATATTTTGAACAGGATACAAGGATCAGGGTAAAGGTCATGCTCTTCAGCAAATGTTTACCTGGTCCACCTGGGCCGGGTTTGCGTGGCCCTCCCGGGCTCGGAGGCGATAATCGTGGATTATCTAAACTGCTAGCCAGCCAGTCGTTCTTTACCGGCGGAGGTACAGGCGTCGACACTGTGGCCATAGACACGTCGCCAATGATACGCAGTGCTTCCTTGCACGCATGATACATGCGCAATAATTCCTCGCGCTTCTGTGCCTCTTCCGGGGATTCTTCCATCATCGACGCCTACGAATAAATCAATAGCAACGCCCCCATAGATGTGGCAATTAATAAACAATAGCAACGTTTTTAGACACGTGGCAGCGATTACCTGATCGCCACTGGCATATAAGTGTGCGAGAAGTTCGCTGTTGATGAATTCTTTGACACGATTCACGATGAGAAGCATCACTGCCTTGGGAACCAAATCTTTTGTCGTCTTGTTGACAATGCGCATGTAGCTGTCGACTAAATTGCGAATTGTTTCAACCTGGCGCTCGACATGCGGGTCCGTTGACGTGGAGCTTTGTTCAGTGACCTGAGATGACAAAGAACAATCAACATGCTTCCTGATATAGTTTTTCTTTGTAGAGAAAATAATCAACTAATGATTTTTACAGCTTCACAAACCTGGTAATTGTCGGCCTGATGCAAAAAAATTTCACAAATTTCATTAGTTCATTTCATTGATAACTCTTATGTACGTTTATACGAAATGAGAGTCAAAAGATTTCAAAAAAGTCATTTTGTTAGTATACACACTGTTAAACCCACGCGCAAGTCAAATGCCTATCGTACTGATTGAATAAGAAGCTAAGCGCACTGATTGGAAACTCACAATTGCGACAACCTGCATTCTATACTTGCCCGTGGAGGTTTAGGGAATAAGAAATTCCCGAAGAACTGGAACTTAAAATAAACAGTTTGCATACTAATCTAATGCTGAGACAGAGAAATTGGTATAAAGGGATAAGATGGTGCTTGATTCTTTAGAGAACCTGAATAAATGTCAAGTATTAAGTAAGTGTGTTCGTTTCTTATAAACATTATAGATACGTCAAAAACTAGCAGAACTTTAAACGAATAGTTCAACTCACTTGCACGCTCTGAATTTGTAATCAAATGCAGAGTGAAAGAAAGAAAACGGATATTCGGACATTACATTACATTCATTTTCAGTTTCGAGTAGAATGAAAATGCGAAGAAATATTTACCTCCTCGCCGTTCACCTGCTCGGTCTGCTTTTCGGGATAAACACCAGCGCGTAGGAAAGACGCTTTCCAAGAGTCAACATCATCAACGGTTTCGCATCCCAACTCGAGTTGTTTGAAGTCCTAATACGCAACACAACAAACACAATTAAACGTGACTACACCTTTTTGAGCATGAGTTTATGTATGCTCATACCTTGTAGACATTGCGCCCGTCTGGACTGAAAATGGCAAATGTATGACGACGGGACATGAATCCCTGCTCAATGTCGCGCAGCTTGAGTCCATCCAATGGCAACATGTACTTCTTCTCGCGTTCCTCCTCGTCTTTGAACCACGAAATGCTCTCTGCCGTTAAGACAAACCAATATCCGCGCGAACTCTTCATTATGCCCAAGTTATTGATGGTCATGTATCCTTTACGGATCACCTGGTTGCCTAAAGCGTGACGTGTGCCTGATTTTGATGTATTTTCAGACTGATTTTGCGCACTGGAAATGCAGATTACATGACTACTTTTCACCAGATATTCTAAACCAATCAAACTCTGACTCACTTTGCAAAACCTAAGAAATCCTCATGGTTGGTATTAACATACGCTAATTCGCAATCGACGAGTAGTAATATTTGCTCCTTGCAGAGCTGCTCTTGCTGGCGAATATAACTAGTAATGATGCGCTCAGTCTCCTCGCGGAGTCGCGGATAGCGCTGCATCTTCTCCGTACAGGTGCGCACCACATTGGAGAGCTCCAAAATAACCAGATCGATACATTTGAGCGAAGGCTCTTTCAGACGACTGATCTGCTTTTTGACTATCACCTCGAACGCCATATCGGGCGTAAACAAGCCGACGCGAATACCATGCGTGTTACGAATAGCAATCGAAATCTCTCGGCGGAGCTCCTTCTCGTCGATCTCCATCTTGACGATTTCGAACGGGAAGCGTTCGTGGAACAAACGATTGATCTTGGCGCCACCTGAGAGTTCATTGGTATTGATGAGGGCCGATCCAGAACCCTCGATAGTGCGCTCGAAATCGGATTGCAGCTGCTGGATCATTTGCAGCATGGCCTTGGTTTTGATGGCGGGGTCATCAGGCCGGAAGTGTTTGAATTGCTCAACGTCCTTCTCAAGAGCGAGCATCTGCTTCTGCAGTTTATCGCGTAAACCAGGAAGAGTGTCCCGGATATGATTAGTCAGCTGCTGGTTGAGGACGCGCTGCAAATATGGCGTGCCGAGTCGGTCGGCCATGTGTCGGTAAGACGGATGACTGAGGAAGAACTGCCGTTCGGCGGCAAGAGCCGCATTGATATCCTTGCGTCCATCGATATCCTTCTGAGAGCGGTTCACCACGCCAATGTATCCACGCCGCAGAGGCAGCAGCTTATTCTCCAACGTATCGCGCGCGTCGGTGCCTTCGTCCATCAAGTCCAGCTTGGTGATCACACCGATCGTGCGAATACCTTGTGGGTCGACTTCTTTGGCCAACTTCAGCGCGTCCGAATTTGCCAGATCGGTGTTCGCCGGAGTGACGGCAAGAATCAGGCAGGACTCGCGCTTGATGAACTGCATGAGCATGCCGCGAATCTGCTGCTCAATGTCGACCGGTTGATCACCGATTGGCACTTTCGTGAGGCCAGGCAAATCAATTAATGTTAGATTCAAAACTGAAATCAGAACATCGGCCTTAGCTCATCTCATATCAATCTTTCGTTTCTTTTTCTCTTACCATTTGGTGAATAAACTCTCAAGTTAATTGGTACATTGCTAATTCCCTTATTGCTACCAGTGACTCGATCAGTTTCATCTTCAATCTCCTTGCGCACCTCGGCGAAATCGACAAACTTCTTGCCTTTGCAGTGCAAGAACTCGGCGAATTCTGTAAGTCAATGAATAAAGGATATAATGATAGAATCTAGGTTGAACCATTTCACTAGTTTACTTACCAGTGGGTGAGTTTATAAGCTGCAAGATAAGCGGTCGACGAGTGACAATGCCAGACCCTCGAGGAAGGAAGTCCCTATGAGAAGCAGATAAACAAGAGATAAGTCCACGTCGGAAATAATGCATGCAATGCGTGCGCCGGAATGGAATGCACGACTTGGAATTATGGAATTAAGGAATCGATAAGCAAACACGAGTGCATAAAGAGTGTGTGTGTGTAAATCGTATAGCATTGCGTTCGAGGAGAAACTTCATATTGTCATATTCTACTGATTGTTGCAATTTTTAGCCCTTGCCACCAGCAGGCTAGCCAAAGTGGCCACAGATTACATAAACCAAAAGTAACCAACAACCAATCGATACGCTGGAATTCGTATTCGTGTTGAAACATTTACAAACACTCGGCGACGCAAGTGAAAAGTTAAGATTACGACAGAAAACAAAAAGAATCGGTGAATCGAGGCGGTACGCTGCGAAACAAGCATACAAGGAGGAATAAAACAAATGCAAAACAATGGCCGTTATGATTTTGTTGGTTACTCATCAACGCTAGCACAAGCACTTGCGGTCGTCGGTTTGTCATCTGCAATGAATGTAGGTTTGCTGTTCCAATTAAGTGCACTTGTCGCCGAAGGGAAATTAAAGGGTCATGATGGTCGGCGAAGGGCATGAATCATATGAACGGCTGGAGAAGGTGGAGGACGTCATTCCACGGAAATGCTGCTCGTTTCGAGTGCACATTGATACACGGGTCAATAATCAAATTGGCTGCTGCGCGGCACCTACCTGCCGACGAAATTCTCCAAGACGGAACTTTTGCCTGCCGACTGTCCGCCCACAACGGCGATCTGCGGCAGGTCCAATGACATATGCACTCCCAGCGACGTGAACGCATCCTGCAGTTTGTTCACGATGGGAATGAGCTGCTCCATGCCCATGTTGCCCGCCATCTTCGCGGCGCTCTTGGTTCTTACACACGTTCGATGAAAACACCCCGCGCTCGATCACCGTTCGTCGAATTTGGTTGTTCGCACCAGCACAGCACCTCTTCACTTCTCGCAGGAATGACTACCACCGACGACGACGACGAACATGGCCGGAATAGCGAGTGAACAATACGCTGTGCGCATGACTCACCGAATCATTACTTTTGCCGTTAGCGATTGTGGAAGGTGAAGATACGACGGATAATCACAATATACTTTGTTCGCTGATTGATTGACTACGTGTCTGATAAACAGATTATCTTATCAAACGCGTATCAATGATCATTGTTTTTTATCCCCTTGTTGGGTTCGTAGATTACTTCAAAAACCGCTATAGAAATGCGAAATTTAATTCGTGTCAGTGAAAATCAATAGACAACGCATGCGCTCCGTGGCTGGCGTACGAAAAGTTGCATAACGTCGCTTCTTGAAAGCTAATAAATAATTGATTAAAGTTTTAATTAAAGCAATGCCATTGTAAATTTACCACAAATGACCTAGCTAGAGATGATTATCAGCGGTAATGCAATATTCAAAGACCTACATCCAAGCGAACACGAAATAATTAGTTCATTTATTAAAAATAGTTAAGTATATTAATAACAATCATATACAATAATTATATTATACTTGTTTTGTAAATGTATGTATAGCAATAGACTTTCTTTTATCAAACATAAAAAATAAATACATTTTCTCTGCATGTATTAGTTTTGTAGCGTTTAGTTGCATTTTACTTTTGGTATTTCTTTCTTTGTCCCGTTTAGTTCCACCTACGTATTATAAATATAATCAGTCTAGGATTGTTTAGATTTGTCAACGTTGTTGTTCGGTGAGCAATTATTACTCTTCTCTGCTGATCGATAGTCCATGAAATCCTGCATTGTGCGATATGTTTGGTCAATAAGCTGTGGGAGATCCTCACTTGTAAGTCCATCGGTTTTGATCGGTGGTAAAATTGTGATATTCATTT
The DNA here is from genome assembly GCA_003054995.1 of Aleochara bilineata. Lineage (NCBI taxonomy): Eukaryota > Metazoa > Arthropoda > Insecta > Coleoptera > Staphylinidae > Aleochara > Aleochara bilineata. The sequence continues at coordinate 20,005 of NBZA01010448.1, read as the reverse complement.
CCCCTGGAGAATAAAAATCCTACATGAAAACAATGTTAAACAAAGGTAATAAACCCTTAATACCTTCATCGAATCGATTGGGGCCAAGAAACGTGTATCGATCGACGACCACTGGCTGAATGGGGCACCGGGAGGCAAGTGCCAGGTGGAAGGCGCCCTTTTTGAAAGGCAGCAGGTGTTCCTTGAGACTGCGGGTGCCCTCGGGGAACATTAGCACGCGTGCTTGTCGCTCCCGAATGACACGTCCTGCCTGATTGACGGCGTCTTTCGCCCGCGCGCCGTTCAGCCGATCGATGAAAATCGTACCCCAGAGCCATGCGGCCAACCCGAACGGCCAGATATAGAATATTTCCTTCTTGGATATCACTGTACAGTTGTCCATCACGGGCCACAACTCTGCAAGAGCTGCAAATGTAAACACCATTAGAAGAATGAATATAAATTGAAGAATGACTTTGTATTACCTATCAGGTCAACCGCACTCTGGTGATTGATCACCACAACGCAGCCGCTGTTCTGCACTATGTTTTCCTTGCCCTTCACAGTGCATTTCAAACCGAGGCAATGTTTAGCGGTGAAACGCAGGCCGGCGGCGGGAAACCTGAAACGCAAGTTTAGTTAAACCTGAGTCAAAGTTTAATCAAAGAGCGGAACAAACAAATGAACAAGGTTGGTTACGATGTCTACCAAACAAATGAAATGTGAATATTTGAATAAATTTCATAACTTACAGGGCATTTTTACTGCTTTTTGGTCGAAGAAGCATTAATGGAATGGGTACCGTGGCGAAAATGACTGAACAAATGGCGTAAATCGTGAATTTCAAGTAGGCCTTCGCTCTGTGGCTCACATGCCATGCCAATGTCAGCGCCGCCGACAAGAAGACAACGCCATATAAAGTGGCGGCCGCACTGCAGCACATCATTTCTGCAAAGAAGAGAACATACATTATTATATTGAGAAAAAAACTCTAACCATCGCGTGTTGTAATCTAGTCAGAATCAGCCTTGTGTAATTGATTTATTTTCCCCTCAAAGAGTGCCTCAATCAAAATCCAATTACATTACTACATTAGCAGTTGTGATTTTTCAAAGCATTGTGATTTTTGAAGATTGATGTTTATTGCAGAATAAATTTTAAGATAATAATAGTTATTATTTTATACATATGTACATACTATTTGCCATTGTTTTTCGAATATCAGGAAGTCATTCATTTTCATAGTAATTTTTGAATTGCTTGCGCAATATTATTTCACGTGCTGTAGTATGGTATGTGCAAGTGATAAGAAAAAGAGAACGCGAATGACCTGTGGTGAATTCACATGTGGCTAACGGGTGACGACACGCGACCTTTGTCCAGTCACACACCACTGAACGCGACTAGAGAATGGCTGTAATCTTAAAACGCCGATAGAATTAAGAAAACAATAGATATATTTTTGTTAATTAAGAAGCGAGATTCAATTAGCGATCGCGTCATTGATTAGATAATGTTGCTGTGCACCCGAGTCTTCTCTTTTAATTATGTATCTCATTATATAGTCAATTACCGAATTGAAATTTTATTCGTGGACAAATATTTACAAGAATACGAGTTCTTATTTGTTTTATTACATGCCGTGTCTGGGTGGATTTTCGTGTGTTTAGTCACATCATCGGTCAATAATTCACAATAACCAGTCAGCCGCAACGATATAAACGTTGGCGATAGTCGAGAACATAATAACAAAAATAACTAGTAGTGTAGGGAAATTGATAATATCTTCTACTCAAATTAAAACATGAAATTATTACTTTAATCTAATCCATATGCATTTCGATCAATCATTGTTTGCAAATAGCGCATACAATACTTTCAGAAAGGAAGTACAAAAATAACTATAATAGAACAAAACAGAATAAAAGTTGTGAATTGTAAAGTGTGTACATTATTACTCAATAAATGCAGTTTTAGATTCACCCAAGAGTTAAACTATCATAATTTCAAAGTGACATTCACCAATACTTGAGATGTTGAGATAATTTCTTTTTAAATAGTTCAGAGTCAAGTTATTTTAACATACATTGTTGTAATCTGATCGTGGAACGTTAATACAAACATGTAATAACATGATGTCACATGTATGGGCGTCTAAAATGCAGTAACATGCTAACCACTTCATTATAATTACACAAAGAAATACATATGTACATACTGTCCTATGAAATGCAAATTTTTTCCCACTTATCTTTACCTGAGTACTTAAAGTCGCTGAATAAGACGCATTTTTTAATTAAATGCAACTTTTTTCTATATTTAGCTTAGAGTTTATTTATTTAGTGATGATTACTCACAGTAAGTGGAATTTTTAAGACGATAGATTGAAGTAGCAATATTCGTTTCTATTCAGTTCTTTATGCTTCAATAAAGCGATGTCCACTCGGCTTATCATGCAATGCATACGCTTTGTTTACTATTCAGTAACTAATAAAGTTTCACAAATCGCCAATGATCTACCATAATATAAACTATAATATAATACAAGCACATTTAATATTAAAGTGGTGCAGATACACTTTTCGCAATAAAAATACCCGAAGCAAACAACTAGGTACTTTATTTAAAATATGTTTTTTTAAACAATGTGTCTCATAGTTATTGTCTATTTTCTTACCGTATCGTGTTGTATCTTGATACGTCTACTCAGAATTCGCACCACACATCCAGTATCCAGTGTCTAACTAGTTCAACAACCAACAACTTTGAAAACAAATTCAACTCATTCAAGATTCGGATTCAGGACCTGAATCCGCACAAGCCGGTACGCGATGCGACACTGAAATGACTGACAGCCGCCTCTGGCTCCTCGTGTACTTGACTTGGCCTGCCACGGCTCGTTGCTGCTGACACTGGCGAATTGAATCAAATGTCTCGCTGTTGAGACGCACGTAATGTTATAGCGCAAAATAATAGTAAATGCGTTGCGAATTCGCGGTGGGCGCTACCGATCCCGTGGCCTGGCAGAATGTGCCGATGACCGGGTATCAGGTTCAAGGCGTGCGTCGCGACGCTTGTACCTCTCCGCTTTGCCCGTTGCCATGGCGATCGCATAATTGTTTCACTTTTGGACGCGCAGGTCCAGGTCGAGTTCAATTACATTTTACATACATTGTTATCTAAAGCAGGGATGGCCAACTCGGGGCCCGCGTTTTGAAGAAAAATTCAACTTTAAATACGAATATCTCGCGTTCTATTACGAATATTTTAAAAATGTTTTCACTGTTGTAATCTGCATGGTTTGAACTTTCATTTGGTACTAATATCAACCCCATACGAGACAGTTTTTTTTAATATGAGGTTTGGCCTTTTAAAGTGAGGTTTTGAAATGTGCAAACTGTAGTTTCTTTGTAATATGAGGTTTGGAAATTTTGAAGGCAAGCTCAACTTTAAAGTCGAATATCTCGCGTTCTAGAACGCATATTGGATAACTGTTTTCGGAACAAATGTGGCCCGCGTAGAAAAATGGTTGGCCACCACTGATATAAAGTCTAAACTTCGCCTAAGTGAATTGAAATCCGAAAGTCATGCATGCATTTGTTTCGAGCGATAATTCAGATAGGCAATAGTACATTAAACAAAAATAAAAAGTAATTTAAAGTTTGAGTGCTGACAATGATTCACCATCTAATAAACTTTAGACTTCATTTTGATGAAATATAGAACAATGCCACGTTTTTGGGAGGTTTCAATACTTTCCAGAGAATTCTAATCGCAAACGTTTCTTCATAATTCTATCAATACTTAATAAATAACCAATTATTTAAATATTGTGTGCCTATCCAGTAAGTAGTGTACAACACACTCATAGTGAACACGTAGATTTAAACTATTCCTCTTAAAATACTTAATTTTATTATGTCATTTCCTCGCAATCGACTCTCGATATCTTCGGCATATAGTTACATTCGTCATTATCATCAGCAGTCTCTCGTTCCCTCTCCTCTCTCTCTTGCGCTTCGTGAATACGCGTATGCCGTAGCAACTTATCCTTACGGCTGAAGCGCTTTTCGCATTTTGTGCACCCAAATTGCTTTATGCCCGTATGTGTGACTCCATGTCTCTCTAATTCGCGTTTTCGCATGAAGGTCTTGCCACAAATTTTGCAACGAAATGGCCGATCTTCATTGTGCAGCTCCATATGATTACTGAGCGACTCAGGAGTGCGGAATTTCTGATGACAGACCGGGCACGGAATACGCCGCAACATCAAGGGCATCACTTCCTCCTCTCGTTGCTCACTTCCACCGAAATTATACCCGAGTATATGTTCTGGAACGCTTGGCAAATCCTCAGAGTCCTTTCGTTTCTCTGGACTACCTGTGAGGTCAGACTCCGTGCCATTGTCAGTCTCCTGGCTGAACGGATCGATATTAACGACCAGGTTTTCAGAGCTCGGCCATTCGTCCTTGGACTCGACCTCCTCCTTAATATGCTCAATATGGTTATCATTGCTGTCCTGCGTGCTCGCGAAGTCGTTCATCCCGTACTCGTGCATGAGATTCTCACGCATGGCAGCCAGTTCCTGAGCTGCGTCCTTCGCTGTGTCTTCTTGGGGCAAATGGCGCTTACGATGACGTTGAAGTTTATCTTTGCGCATGAATCCCATGAAGCAATAGTCGCACTTGAAAGGTTTCACTCCAGCGTGTTGTGACGCGTGCCGAGTGAGCTCCAGCTTGGACATGAATGTCTTTGGACAGCTTCGACACACAAAGGGTTTTTGACCTTTATGGATGCGAATGTGCTTTGACAGATTCGTGTTCCGAGAGAAAGACTTGAAACAAATGTGACAAGTATACGGTTTGACACCAGTGTGTACTATGGTGTGTTTCCGAAGATCAGATCGACGCGCAAAATTGCGGTAACATTCTGGACAAACATATGGCTTGTCATTTTGATGGAGGTTTTTCAAATGAGTTGTGTACGTCATGCGGTCGGGGAAATGTTTCAAGCACACCGAGCACATATACGGCTCGTCGCCATCGTGGTCGTCAGTCTCATGCTTCGCGCAGTCAGACTTATTCGTGAAGGCTCTGTCACAGTATTTACACATAAAGACATTTTTATACTCGCAACTGTCAATGGTTTCTTGTGTCTCAACATCACTTGTCGCTTGATCGCCATTTTGAGCAGTCTCTGCAGTTTCGCCATTGTCGGAATCATTGTCAGATTCGTAATCCATTGTGTTTGGGTCCACCACAACCACAACATTACTATCTTCCGCTGCTGGCAAGATAGCCTCGGCATCTTTGGACAAACCATTTATTTGCCTCAAAGTCACGTCAGAATTAAAACATTGCTGTCGAAATTCTAGGCAGAACTCAATCTTGTATAGACACCGATGGCATATCGAATTCGGCAATCCATCATTTGAGTTGATCTGAAAATCAATTTCCATCAGAATTTTAATCTACTATAAATGCTGAGGCATATTTAAGAGTGCATCTTGGGTTGCATAGCTCAGAGCTCAAATCAGTAAATTACACTTTGAGGTTACTTATTACAGCACAATGCCAATTTGCAACTCTAATATGCATTGAATCAACAAAACGTTTGTTAACGTTTCACTTACCACGAGTGCAGTGCAGTCCATGATCTTCTTGTAAATACTGCGTTCCTTGCCTTGGATGTGATTGAAAATGCCCACCATGTATCCATCTCTTTGCATGCACAGTCGACAAATTGTTGTATAACATTCCCAGCTTGCGTCCGCGTTCATTGCTGCACTAACGTCCTAATCGTTTGTTTAACTTACAAGGCAGAGATGCACCCGGGCAACGCGATTCTGACGGGATGTAATTAGCGAATGTCGAGCACGGTCTTTAGCTGGCTGCTACCACTCTTGGTTTCGTGTAAAAGGGGCACCGCCTCTGCTGCACCTCGCCGCGTGTATAGAAGTGCCTTCGGTTCGTAGAGCGGTCGTCGACGCCAGGCTTGCGCGTGGCCCCCTTTGAACAACGCTCCCATCGTAGCTTGCCTGTCTGCCTGCCAGCCACACGAGCCAACTACCACGCTTCACAACACAATTCAAACACAAACAGCTGCACTTGTACGGCTTTTCACATATATATGTACGCTTAGCTTTAGAAGCCGGCATTGGTTTGGTTAGAAATTATTAAACAATTAAACAACATTTTCCACAGAACTGCCAACTCTCAACGACACACTATTATACTCTTGTGGTACTTACTTGTATAATACTGTAAAGTTCCTGAGTTTGCCCTAAATTCTAACACATGTCTCACTGAAATAACAATAATTTTGCCTCCAACATTTTGCTTCGCCGAAAATCTTTCCACGCGCTTTTGCTAGTGATATGAGTCATCTGAAAATTTCTAACGACAAACTGTCGTTTTAAACGGAATTGTTATAGTTTTCAATACATATGAATAGAAAACTACCCAACAGAGGGCGCTGTACATAGAATAAAGTATTTAAAAGTTTTCAAACTTTCTATATTTTAAACATTGAGTACATTATCGTGTAATTTGTATATATTAACCTCTATAAAATTGTTGCTGTTGTTGAGCATTTTGCCTGCTATCATAATTAGCATTGTATGAAGGAGCACAACCTGTAACGTTTTCAATCCCGTCGCATACATTCGTCAAGTCGTTAAATGCGCGTCCTTCTCCACAGTTCATCATTCGCGGTTTGCCGTCAAGACATATGAAGTACCTCTGACAGTCGGAGGGCGAGCGGAAGAACCTGTACGCTTCTTCAAAGAACCCTTTAGTCGCAGGAGGGCATGAGAAACCTAAATATGCCTCAGCATCGCAGTCGGGGACTTGGTCAGGCCAGTCGCACCTGTACGTCTGGGAATTGAAAGCTAGACCTTCGGGGCAATCAAATGTGAACCCGCGACCTGCGGCGCAATTCATGAATTGCCCACAATGACTCGCATCTCCTATCCGGAAGTAGCCATATTGATGTGGACATTCGTCGGTCGGTTGCGGCGGCTCTGCAATGCAAACAGACAACAATCAAGTAATTTAATTAAATTTCAATCACACTCCGAACAAAAGGACTCACGAGTGGATGCTCTGCCTGTGCAGTCGACGTCGATGGGGTACTGGCAGGGGAATCCCCGAGCGGCCGGGTTGAAAAGTAGGCCATCGGCACAGAGTTTTTCCTCACCCACGCCATCTTTACACTCTATGTATCTGCAAAGGTTATGTTTTTTTACAAGAAAGTGCTTCCCTTTTTCCAGAAAGAATTATAATTAATTTACCCGTCGCAAGTGCCCGTGGGGAAAGTTCCATTACGTTCAGGACAGGGTACGCTGCCGCCCACTGGAGGACTATAATTGTTCTGCTGCCTGTTGCCGCCACCAAAGCGCTGGCACTGGCCTGAAAGTTAATGATGTTTACATATTTTCGTTTATTATTTGTTATATTGACGCTTGTTTAATTTTAGGCCTGCAAATCTTTAGGGATTTTTCATTCCAGTTGGCCAGTGCATGACATTTAGATAGAATGAAGAAATATCACTTGAATAACTGGCTTTCAAATAAATTTCTGAACAAACACTTTCACCATTTAAATGAATGTGATATTACGTCGAACAGAAGTAAGACAAATGTGAACCTGAAACCAGTTGAATCTTCTTTGTACCTTGACATTTAGTGGTGAATGAAACACTGTAACATTTTCAATATATACTTGTAGATGTAGATTAGGTTACATTCCCTATTTATAAAATAATTGCCATTGTTATTACTGGTTTGTTAAGCCCAGTTTAATTAAGCCAAAAAGTTAATTAGATCGACGAAGTGTGCAAGGCGTATTGTGTGTACACCTTGATTTAATTGAATGGAAATTGAATTAATTAACTTGAGATTAATTAGAACAGATGTTTTTGCAAAGAATGAGTGCCATTGAAATGTAATAACTAAATGAGTAATTAAAGTTCTGTAAGGAGGTAGAACTTAAGTGCTAATTAAATATTACATAGTTACTTACATATTGCTGCAAGGAGAATAGCACCAAATATGATTACAGATTTCTGCATGACTGTCGAGTGAAGCCTTCTTGTGGAATAGTGAAAAACACTTCGCTAATTGTTTCGCGATGGAAGAACTCTGAACGAATGAACATCTCCTTGTCGCATCACCACATGTCATGTATTAGATGTATAGAAACTGCGATTAATTCCAAGGTCTTTTCAGTAAGAATCATGCCCGTGCATGCCAAGCAGATATTGTAGATGGGCGAAGATGGATTCTAATTTGTATAATTTCGCCATCACCAGCAGTCATCTCTTTGTAGGTGTTATGTAAGCGACTGGCATGCAGGCTCAATTGATGATTCTATACGAATTGTCGTGGAACTATGATATTTGTATGTCAGTTTCATATGCAGATGGCGAACTTCTTTGGAATGTTATTTGTTGACTTCTTTGGGAAGTATTTTGAGTTGTTTTCAATACACCTGTAGGGTTGGTTGCCATACATGCATACAAACAAACCAATCATTTTTAAACCAAGAGATAATAGAATGAATATTTCTAATCAAATCATGAATACCTTCTATCATATAAATGATAAATCAATAAATATGTCATTTGATGTGTTTGTAGCGATGGCTGCATACATCAAAGTGAGAGTTGGGTTATTATCAACATTGCTAAGTCTGTTTTGTTTTGACATATGTATGTATATTACTTATAACTGTTTGATTTATAATAACATCTCTTTACAGCATTATGCATTATTTGCACAATGAGTGTAATCATAAGTAAGATAAGTAAGACAAACAGAGTGAAGAGTGAACCAGCATCAATTCAATCTAATTTGGCAAATTGGCATTTGTTGAATATTAATACTTTGAGTACAAAATGAGGATAGCAATAAATTACAGATAAGCATACTACATACGTCCACTCATAATTTGATAACAAATTCAATTTCCATAGTGATAAAGTGTAGTTTATTATTTGTTTTGTTTTTCGTATAGCTTTTGTTTCATCCGAATGTAAATGCTGCATACAAGTAGTACCTCTCTAACAGTAGAAAAATTAATATTTATATACTTTATTTATTTATGTATTTAGGTATTCGTTACGTTTACGTTTCTCATTTGTTTTCCAGTAGAATTATTTATATTGATAGCTCAATTTTACTTTTCGTTTATATAATATGTAATTCAGTTGCTAACTTTTGTTATACAAGTATTATAAATCACCATGTGAATAAGGCACATTAACAATACAAAATATACTCGCCAAATGAAAACCTCTCTCGCTCCCTCTTTAGGTAAATCTCTGAGAAATGCAAAATGTAAGTACACAATACATTTTTCATTACATTACGTACCAACTAGAATAAAGTAATAAATAATATAAGTAGATGTATAATGTTTGCAGCTGACAAGCGCAGCAACAATATGGCGTCGTTACTAAACAAATGAATTAGTATCACAACACGTACTCTGGCGTATTCCTGTCCATATCCGAAGCAATAAATATTAGAATTAAATAAATCACTTTTCAATTGTTTGCATGTCGCCTTTGTTGTTCTTGCGTTGCAATTGAGGTTAATTCTTGCATGTCTCGGCATTGTCGCTCGTATCTCTTGCGGACAGTTGCGAAAGCAGCCGATCTATGAAATTAATCATAAACTTTGCAATTATTGTTACTTTTCCATTCGGTAAAGTAATTTACAATTAACGTAATGCAATATACTAGCGACAATTGCATCATATATCTAAAAGTATTAAAGTTTTCAACTAAACTTCCTAAAGAAAATAGTTGCGTAATACAAACAATTGAACAATTACCATTTGTAGTTAACCTAATATTCAAATGTGATGTGATTGACATAAATGCACTGCAATGCACATAATAAAGTAATAAAATATACTCACGCCTCCTTGCTGATTACATAGAAATAAATTAAATAGTACTCCTAGTTAAGACATATTTGGTTGCATACATCATAGTTCTTTTGAGCAATCAGTAAATACGCTACTATAATAGTTCAAATAATAATAATTTAAATCAAATTCTAGGATATTTTAAGTGACTTTCCTCATTTTTTGTCAACAAAATTAAATAATAATAGATATAGCACTGCATCGATTCAATTGTTTTGCTAATTTTCTAGCGTATTAGAATTTAAACAGCACAGCCTTTCTTGACGCCATAGATGACTTTCAGCTCGGGGAAGATGATCTTCCGGATGAGTTGGTTCGTCTTGGCGGCAAGCGCAGCGCGCTTCGGGTCCTTCTTGTACACTTTGATGCCGGGTTTATGCACCAGGAACGCATTGTCAATGATGAGAAACTCGTAGTCAAGAACGCACAACGCGTAGCCCTGGAACACGCACAAACAAGAAACAAAAATCAAAACCTGTACGCAGTTGGAACTAATTAAGAACTTTAACAGAACGCTTTGACAGTGACAGTTGTAGGCATGCAAAGTTGCTTGCCATGCCATCTTGAAAATAAAGTGAACTTTATTCAAAGTTTGACAACGAGCCGGAAACGCAGAAAGCAGGCATGTCTCTTGTGAATTCCTCTGGCGACAAAAGTTTTGGAGCGAATTCACGAAATTCTACGATTTCAATCGATTTGCTCACGGCAGATAACGTACATTCAATGGCACGCTTCCAACTACATTTCCACGTAAGATAATGTTACTCATGTAAGAGAAATGACGCTCAACAAACAATATGGCTGACAACTCGCAATCAATCAATCAAAGAAATACTGACCCGAAACTGACACCCAAGACAAGCAAAAACAGGAAAAATTTGATTGTGAGTGATTAGTTGTTTTCCAAAGAGTGAAATATAAGAATTAATCAATATCTAACCAACTTTAGATTGATTTCAAGCCAAGTATTACAAAACAACGCTTAAAAGTTTGTTCGGCTGGCTGGTTTGTCGATGGGAATAACAAATTTGACAAGTGCTAGCGCAAGCGCCATAAATTCAGAGCGAAATTGATGGCGCATTAATGCAGCGCAAAATAGACGGTCACCAAGTGATTGTAATTGCAAGCGAGTTAGCGATGAAAATCAAGCAAAAGCAATGAGTGCTTAATTTGCATCGATAAATCAATAAAATTTATGTATTGAATTAGCATCCAGTCAACCCATTGAAAATATAGGTTATGACACAAGATGGCGTTCGTTAGATATACATAAGTACACAGTTCGGAGTCCTGACACCAACGGAATGTTTATTCAAAAGCGACAGGATTAAAAATATCATGAGCGACCTTGAGCTTAGCAAATTGAATAATTGGTTGTGATTGCTCTGCAAACATGTCTACGTACGCTCCTTGTTGAGTAAATTGCATTTTCAATAAAGCGAACTGAAATGCAATAAAACAAAACCAAGCATGAAATGAAATAAAACGAACGCGGTGATATTTTAGTGACATTTAAACCTAACCTCTGAATGTCATCCTACAGCTGTTAAGCTGCTGGAACAGCCATTACACCACCAAATAAAAACCAATCCTCTTTCGGTTGGCTTATTGTCTTAGTTTAGTGTCAATTTGTCAGAGTTGGCAATACTGACATGACACAGCCAGTGACATCGAACTTACCTGAGTCATTTTATCACTCTTACCCTCCCAACTCAACCGCTCGTCGTAGAGGGGCTCCGAATGGGTACCGATAAAGATGGGTTCCCAATGCACGAACTTGCCCATGCGCTTCCCGACGTGGAACACATGCAAGCCCTTAGTTTCGTTCGCCGCCAGCCACTCGCGCCCCATGGGCAGCGAGTGACAGCCAGAGCACAGCTTCTTATGGAACGGCACCGCCTTGCCGCCCGCAATCATCTCCTTCAGCCGAGTTTTGTTATCCGGCATTTGTTGGTTATCAGCGATTTCAAACAAATTCAGCGGGAACACTTTCGGCTTAGAAGTGCGCAATGGCGGAGAGTTGTCGGCAATCATCGCGAGGAACAGCTCGCTGATGTTCGGTGACGGGTAGAGCTCTATGTCCGAGGCAAGGATGTAATGCGTGGTTGCCATTTCTCGCGCCACGTTGCGCCCCACATTCACGGGGTATAACAGTTTCTTCTGGTTCTTGTACATCTGCTCGCTGCTGGCGTTCAAGTATGGCGGTGACACCGAGCAGTTGAACGGCTCCGGGAATACCTTGTCATGTCTGGGTACCTGCAACACCGCAAAATAAAACAAATGAGAAGAGGTCGCTGTCGCTGGCGCCGGTTATAAATAGCAAGACAGAGTAAAACTAATAAAAGCGCCCTAACTATTAATACCTGAACCTTGCTCAACGCATAATACACTCATATCTGTACATCCTAAGTGAAGCCGATGTTGTTTATGAAGTTTAATTCTATTTGCTCTACATTTACATATGATTCTGAGGCGTTTGCCCATAAAATATGCAAATATGTGAAGTGCGTGAGTGAGTGAAACCGTTGATCCTACATATACTTCATAATCTCGCAGAAGGCGAATGGAAGTAACAGGTTAATGAAAGTTATAAATAGTCTTTCGATGCCATTAATTAGATTGCTGCCGCGTGCGCTTGCGCATGCGCGTCATGGCCGCCTTGCTGATTCCAATCAAGGCAAAAGTGTTGCCTATACACACCCAATGAGCCATTAACCATTACAAATCACACGAAAACATTCACCGCACAGTGCCATTAAAACAAAAGAATCACGTAGGTGGTTGTAATACATTAGGCAACCAAAATTGCAAGTTAATTAATATTCCTTAAAGGCCAAAGCCAAACCAAACAACTATGATTCAACGTAGTCGTAGGAACGCACACCTTCGATTTATGCATCCCACTTGACACGGTAACCCCTAGCAACCAATAATAATGCGAGCTCACAAGAAAAGTTGAAGAGCTTCAAAGGCTCGAAAATCAAATGAGAAAAAGTATTTCAACAACAAAACATGACAAGAGCATCTTCTTCCGGAATTGACAATAGAAATCAATAGGCTAGCAGGGCATCCATTGTTTCGTACTGAAAAGGTGAAAATCACTTTGGGTTTGCACCTGGCGTTGAATCAATAAAGTTTATAGAGGATAAAGTAACATTTAAACAGTCCCCTAGTCGCTAGCTAGTCATTTGTTTGGCAACCGTGGCAACGCATGTCTTTTTCCTGCAGCTACCCCATACATAATTCCATTGCATGAAAAATAAATGAAAGCAAAGCAACCCTAACCCTAAAACTCTAGTAATCTGCGCCCTCTTTCTCTCAGGTGGACATAGTTTTATGATATGACTTGCGAACTTATTCAACTAAATTCCTCAGAATGTTTCAGAACATAAAGCGTACCTCTTTAGGCACATGTCTCGTACTGAAATAGACATGAAACGTGACGAACTCCTTGATGAGCGGTGACGTGCAATCCCTGAGGTACCCGATGGAGTCCATCGTCGCCCGGAAATCAGTACCGGGAGCATGCAACGCGATGCTGAGCGGCGCCCGCCATCTTTCGATCAACGGCACTAGATTGTCCATGAAAGTATAGTCCGCGTGCGTGGTGTACGTCACGCTCTCGTGGCACTTGAATGTCCGGTCAGCGCGCACGTAGTTGTACAACACCCAGTAGTCGCCCCGCTGCTGGGTCTTGCTGACCACTGGTCTATCGATGCACTTCGTAAAGTTGCGAACCAAGTCACCCACAGATGGCTGCAGCTCCTCCGGTTCAGGTTCCAGTGGTTCCACTTCCTCTGCTTCAGCGTCTTCTTCTCTTTCGTCCTCGGGGTGATCCTGTAGCGGTTGAGGTGCTTTAAGGCGCTCTGGGGCCACCGTCGGCAGGAGCTTCAATTCGGCCTGCTCGGGGATCATCTCCATGCCGGCCTGGGACTCCAAGGCGGCGAGGTTCCTGCCCGACTGCTGCAGCTCGCGGATGAAGGTGCTCGTCGGGCGGTAGGTGAGGAAGGCCACCAGGAGGTACAGCGGCACCGCGAACAGGATGCACTTCAGGATGAGCGTGCGCCGGCTGGCGATGAGCAGTGTCAGCGTCATGGTGTCAATGAGATGCGTGCGCTGCTGGAGATTTCTTGCGTCCCGGCGGTCGTGTGCGAACGCAGTGCCGCCACATCACACTCAGCAGCTCCACGCACTTATTAGTAGCTTTGATATCATCATGAATGATTACACCACTTGCAGATTATTTACCTGAAAAATAATGCAAAAAAATCGTTTTATTAATTATTTGTTAATTTTAGAACTGGAGGTCGGGTATTGCGCATGCGTTGGCAATGCACATACAACTTAAGGTAAGGTGAGTTGAGGTGAGCCGGAAGGCGGCCGAGCGGCAACCATATTTGCACAATGGATTGCCAACTTGTTTTCTTCATTTCATTTGTGCCCGTCTTGCGCCTTGCGGTAAGTGCTTCTGCAAACAACTTGTCAGCGAGACGACTTGACTTGACTTGACTGTGGCTTTGCATTGGATTGCATTTCATTGCAGTAAATGCATTCCAACGAGTGGACTCGGACTGCAAACGCGCAAATGTATTTTTAATTTCTAGCAACAAAGTAGAGATGGAGGTAATCCTCCTGCCATTATACTGCAATGAAACATTCATCAGGTATTCCGCGTCGCGTCGTCAATATGAGCATACATAAGTAATCGCAATCAATAATCATCGGTAATTTACGATGCGCTTGCGCTTTTGATGCAAATGTTTCCTCGGAAATGCATGAAGAACTTGACAATGACAATTTTATCGAGCGTCTGATTGAATCATCGATATCGATAAGTCAATGCAATGAATGCTTGCTTTTCAAGGAAACATGAAGACAAGTACACACACTGAAGCATTAATTGCCAGTTCACGTCTGACCTTCAGTGAGGATTGAATTTTTTTCCCAATTACTTTAAGTAACCTTAGATTATACCAAAATCTCATCACGATTTTCTAATCAATTCGTCATTCAGTGCCATCCATGAGTCAAGTGTGTACTTGGCAGTACATATACCTACTTAGGCACTTGCTTAGTATTTGTTTACTCACTTCATTTAATTATGTACTTATTTATTTATTTATTCATTCATCTAAGATCAAATCAATGTTGATATTGTAGAATTACTCGTGGTTGTTAATCTTTTATTATTATGCACGCTTGAATGCCAAAGAACAAACACTTGGTGATGCATTATGATAAGCTGTGATATCCTTCGTTCCTAAGCGCATGCGCAGTGAATCTAAATTAATTTCTGCAGGGCGACGTCACTCTTCTTGACTTTATGCCAAACATTGTTTCTTGTTTCCAGTTTCTAGCTTTCCATAAGGATCAATTGTGAATAAACACTTCAAGTACTTCATACACTCGTATACGTATTATTGGCACGAATGCTTCACATGGCTTGGCTTGACTTGGCAAGAAAACTTCCAAGGATTTTCGCTTTGTTCCTATATCAATAATTACATACATACAATAGAAAGAAAAAGTGGATACGTACTTAAAACAAATTAATGTGTGTTGTGAATTGATAAAAACATGATGTCATCTGACGGATGATACAGGAATGAAAACAAGTCGACGCGACAGACAAGTCAAGTTTGAATTTCAAGAAAACATCCTGATGGAAGTGACCTCATGCATTCTTTCTTCGTACATACATACGTCTGTGACATCACTTCACCATCGTTCATTAGTTAATTGTCGGCGCTTGTAATTAAACTTAACGCTTGTTAATCAAGATAAATGATTGCCTGTTGAACAAATGGCCATCTGCACTTAACAAGCATACTTAACCTAAAACAAAATGCTATTTAATTTTAAAAGTTTAGAGGTTAAAAGACCTCAGACATGGCATGGGATGGCATGACATTTTCTTATTAGAAAGTAATGCATAGCATGGTTCAAGCCAAGATTTCTATAAAAGAAGAGCAAAATCATGAAAGGTGGATGCAATACTCTCTCTAAGATGCAGTTTTTATGAAAATATTCCACGCAATAGTCTTCAATTCAATAAAGTGTGAATATCATCTTGCAGTACCTACTTACTTACAAGAAATCTTATAAAGTAGATGATATTAAAGAAATATAAAAATTTCCATAGCGTGTGATGAAATTTAAGGTTATATTAAATTCGCTTTCACATTTTATTGCGAATAACAATCGATAGACGTTGGTTTGTTAGACGTTAGGCTCGTCTAATATCTGGCATATAATTGTCCTCATGCATTATGCACGTATTGTGAATGCATCCTGGTAATGTCTATCATTTAAGCGTCAGGTGTCTGATGCACTGCACTGACTGTTCCACATTTTCTCTTTCGTTCCTTCGTTCGTTTGTTCGTTTATCAATCATCCATCATGTATTTCTTTCATATTTCGCCTTTCACTTCACTTCGCTTCGCCGCCATGATAATCATAACCTCACTTTTCGTTTCGTTTCATTTCATTTCTACTTCTATGTGGTATGTACATCAATATTAAAATACTTTATCACTAAGGCTTCCTTCGCGTGCACACGCATCCATCGCATATAATCCTGTAAGTAATCCTATTACACAATTCAACTTGAACATTTTATACATTAATTTTCTTCTCCGTTTGAGGTTTTCAGCTGGGTTTCGAACTCTCCAGTCCATTTGTGGAACGTATGAGCAGACTTAACCTAACTTTACATCCTAACCTCTAAGTTTAATTTGAATTTGAATGAATTGTGACGTGTCGCGTCGCGAAGTCAACACTATTACTTCGAGGTGTATTTATGTAGTGTCTGTTAGAAGGTAGGTATGCTTATACTTGAACGGAATGAATATAAATGAATTGCAAATTTACAGAAATGCCAGCAACCAAGCAAGCAGATTGTACAGGAATAGAATTGATTGAACAATTGAACAGCGAAATAACTTTTGCTTCCAGTTTACATACATACATGTAGTTACATATTTCTGAGTTTCTTGACCCCGTGCATTTACCCATCGCAAACCAAGTTCGCTTCGTTCATCAAAAAATGCGAGTTTGATCGAAATTTCACACAAATTCACTGGGATGTGTCGCTTTTTGTTCACGTCCACTTGGGTAAGTTGTTTGTTGAGTCATTTGTTAGGTAATCGTTCTTAACTATCCGTGGATTTGTAGTGGCCAAAAGTTTTAACTCAATTTCGTCGATTTATAGTTGAATGTAAATCAATGCAAGAATGGAAAGTGTCCGAAGGAAAAATGTAACAAGAGTTGCATAGCAATTACCTACTGATTGATTGACAGTCGGATGAATGGAAAACATAAAGGATTGAGTGAAATTCAAGGCTACGACCTTGCAACTGCAATTGAATTTGTTGAATTGAATGTATGTACAATAAGTACTTACATAAATAATTTTGACCAATGAAGGCAAGACATAACAATAATTATTATTACCCAATGCGCTCGAATGAGTCAAGGCATTAATCAATCATTATGCCCAATAGCGACTTAACGATACAAACACATCGGTAATGCATCCTAATTGGAATTCAATAGGTAATACAAACGCGCCACCGCCATTATCATTAACATGCTTTATGCAATTACAACTAATAATAATTCAGCGCGCGTGTAACCTAAAACATTTTCAATCGAAACACAATCAATCGGTTTAAATTTAATTCTAACCTAATGTACTTACAATTAAATTCAATTTAAATCGATTTCTTCTTATTGTTTTTCAGTTTGAGGTTAGAACGACAATAAACAGCACGAGAGGAGGTACAAGAAGAGTTCAAGTTCAATAGACTAGAAAAGATTCCCCAACTGAAGCAAAGCAAAGCGAAGCGAAGTAAAGTGATGTGAAGTGAACTCTTCTTTGAACGAAAAAGCGACCAGAAGAGAAGAGATGAGAAGTCAGCATGGCATTGCATTGCATTGCATTGCATGCCAATCAAAGAGCAAGTGCACAAGTGGCTCCAAAGTGAAGTACATACATACATACATACAAGGATGGCTAACAACAAGAGTGAAAAACGATAATTGATGTTCTTCATTTCTTCCTTCTCTTCAATAAGTTTTTTCGCTTCCTTTCCTCACTCTTCACTCGTTGCTGCAACCTCTGAATTTCTGATTGTGCTGTACCTATACTTATTTCTTACGACACAGCCATCAAAATTTCCAAGTAATTTTTATGTAATAACAAGACGTAGCCAACTAACGAACTAACCATAACTGTTCTCAGCCAACAAGGCAGAAGGCAGTTCATTATTAGATTGAAATGTAATGCTGGACGATGATGTGAAGATGTTTATTACCTCAGATACAAGATAGATGGCCTGATATATAGGTAATATACGAGAGTAACCTCCAATCAAACATTTAATCTGTCATCTTAAGCTGCTAATAGCCTCGCGTCTTATCGGTACAAAATGCTAATCTGTAATAGTCCTTAATTCTTAGTTACTTTTTGGGGAATTTTGCAAATTTAATGACGCAGAATGAGATTAATCTTAATATAACGTTATGTACATTATCTTAAAACCTGTTTCAGAAACTTACACTATAAATACCCACTCGTCCATCAGCAAACAAATATTATAGTAACAGTTACAGGACACTGTAATTCGCTGTTTTTTTACTATGTCAAGGTGATTTCGTCATGAATATTTTTAAATATTGTATGTCTTAACGCTAGAAAAGTGCATTAAGCACTTTTTAAACTTCTTAAAGATTAATGTTATATAATTGAGATTTATATCTGATGAATGGCTAGCTAATTAAATCAGCGGTAATCAACAATCAGGTGCTATGCAACGGGGAGGCGGACAGATAGGATCGCGACAAAGCATACATGCATTAACACTCTCGAGAGTGAAGCAGGCAGGCAATGCAGCGCATTCGTTAATTGTGAAAGCGACAGCGCTCTAATTACGCATTGATTACGCTCTGAAAATCCGCCTTGATTGCGAATTTTATCCGTAATTACGATCGCTTTTTACAATACTTACTTACTTACTTACATTCGTTCACGTTTACGTAATATTGTAATGAAACAAATGTTATAAAACTTAATTGCATTTTAATGCACTAGAAGATTTTCTTCGCAGTTAATGCTCAAGAAGAAGTTTCAGAGAAAGATGAGTGAATTTGACACACTTTTGCTTCACTTTCTTAAGACCTAAGACTTACTTGACTTGACTTGACTTCTCTTCCGCTTAAATAGACCGAAACATACTTTTCTAATACAAGCGAGCACATTATCAGATGGTAAACTAATTCACTTGCGACGCATTTGCATTACGAATTGAGGATAACGCTAATAAAGTTTAAACAATTGCGTCAAGCGTCCTCATAAACGTGGCAACAAATTTTATGGATTTATAACCGGCTGGAACGTTAAATACGTATGTAGTGCGTGTATCTTGCATCATCGTGAAAAACTATAATGCGTATCAACCTAAGATAACAACAGCATCAAGAGCACAAAGGTTGTCTGAATAACAGGAAGACAAATAACCGGCTACAACTTGATTTACACGCCGACATTGTCAACAAATCATTTGTCTCCCTGTGGATTTGCACATGCGCTTGCGCAGTTCGCCGAAAATAACAAGATGAATCATACATAATCTGCATATTATACGTGCTTTGCATACGCATTTTAAAACAAGAACTAACGGTACGCGAGTGCTATTAGCACAAACCGACCACCAACCTGTCGGGTCAGCTAGCCATTGACATAAATTAGCAATGCTATTCAAATTCATATTAAAAAGTCACTAATTAATTGTGTGCATGCGCAGGCGAAGAACGGTGTGCGCATTAATTGAAAACTCAATTGTTTTAACGCGGTATTTACAAGTCACAGCCTACTAACAATATGAAATCGAAAATCATTATTAGCGTGACGATTTCATTCGTGCCTAAAATCACTCACGGGCTGGCAATAATAATCTTTACGACTTGTAATTGGCAATTAGTGCGCCACTGTCTGTGTCTTTCAATATGGTTTGGTGTACATACATACATATTGTGCTTTTTCATTACGGTTCACAATGGCTGGGGCTGTCTCAGTCGACTTTTTCAAATTGAGA